>JAKOGI010000642.1:337500-442939 GCA_029747015.1 Carnegiea gigantea
TTGGCTTGGGTGGATATAGTGTTTGAGGCCAAAGGCTAATGGAGTGGGTCACAACAAAAAACACCGACAGGTAAGGCTCACAAGGGATACAACTATGCACAAGGGTGCTTTTTGGCTAATGTGGCTACAATCATGTACAAAGAATGGCACTTTGCTCTCATTAATCATGCAAAATACGATATGTGGTTTTAGAGAGAGTTAGTGCAAATTCTAAAGAATGATAATTTTTAGTGAGCCTCTCATGAAAAGAACAAGATGACCGCGAGTGATGAAGCGATCTCATTAGGCTCAAAAACCTCACATGTCCATCTACCATGCCTACTCTTATCTATTAAGTCCAACTAAGTATGTATTTTCAAAAACATGGACCTTCTATCCATCACATACACCCTAATTATATGCTATTTGATTTCAAAGAAACAAGCGGCCATTGCCAACAAAAGGCATATATTTTTCCCCAAAACTCTCTATTTTCAAGAAAATGGAAAATCCTTTTGAATTTTTAAAAACAAATTCTCTCTCTTTTTTTTCTTTTTCAAAAATCATGAAAGAGAGCTTCCTCATCCCAGGCACTTAAGTGCACAATGTCCTCGTTGTGGGGACTAAGGTGCTCTAATCAAGGGAAGAAAAGAACAAAGAAAAGAAAAGGGAAGAAAAGAAGGAATATATACAAGGAGAAAGGAACGAGACTACCTTGAAGAAACACGGAAAAGGTGAAACAAGGAGTTATATATAAAATGCAAATGCATGACTACACTAAATGCAATTATGTACATTGCTTATGCTCATTGGAGCCCATTACTCAAACACTCAAATCCACCACACATGGATTCCATCCATGACATCCTTCATTCATCGATTCAATCATTTGGCCAATCACAACTAAATTACTCCTCAAATGGCCATAATAAACACAACGCATCATAAAAATGAGGGAGGGAAGAGACAAAGACACACATGTGACCATCAAGACTAAATGATATGCCCCCCAATAAATATCAACATGTAGTGAATCCCCTCAAAATGTAGTAAGTAATAAAGAGTAAGGGAGGGGTGGGGGATATAACTCACAGTTACTGGGGCCCATCATGCCTAGGTGGCAGCTAAAAATGCAGTGGGAATGGCATGAATGTCAATGAGCTCCCTTGGCCGCCCGGGAAAGGGTGGAAACGCTACTCCAATTGGCAGATGGCCTCGGATTGTTACCAAAGAAGTTCATTCATCCTCCTCCCCTCCTCATACTCTCGGGCTTCTCTCACAACTTGCTTTTCTTCTTGTCGGATGCGCCTCATCTGTCTCACCTCTTGTCGCTCCACAAACTCCCTAAAGTATGTCACTCGCCTCTTAATAGAATCCATATGCCCGGACATCTGGTGAATGTCATGACGCATTTCATTATAACCCTCTCAAACTCCGGTGATCTCTACTTGGAGGTTAGAGAGAGATTGGAGAAAAGTTGCATTGAATGATATTTAGGGTGCGGAGTAGGAGCTTCCTATCTCAAAATAGGGGTGTTAGGGTCATGTTTATGGTTAAGGTTGAGGTTGTTGTGTGGGGTCATTCTCACCTTGGGGTCCGTCGGGTTAGTGGGCCTCTTTTCCCTCTTCTTCACCTACATCATCATTATCCTCAATATCTCCTTCATTGCTCTCATCATCCTCATCCCCCTCTTGTGGCAACACTACCTTTCTCACAATAATTCTATCACAATTCCAATTCCTTTTGTTGGAGATGGTGGTTCATGCCACATCATGGGAGGTGAATAGCACTTGTTTGTGGTAGGGGTACTTGTCTATGCCTCCTTTTGTGTCTGTGATGTTCATGCAGGCTAGGGTGGCTATATCAAGATTCTCACCCAAAAAGTGAAGCTCAAGATTGCCCAATTTCCCCCCCCCCATGGCCCAAGGCTTGGGTAATTGCAATGATGGTACCTTCTACATTAGTCACATTTTCATGAGTAATTTTAGCCATTCCACTAGGTGACAGATAATGAAAGCCTCGGTATCTGCTTGGGTGTCCGTCAAGGCACACCAAATGAGGAATAATTATGCTTTTCTACATATATTTTGGCTATCATTTCACCCAAAATTTATATTAACCATCAAACGTTACAGATAGTGGATATTGACATTGAAAATATCCATGGTCTTGGCTTGCCTAGGGTTATAAACACATGGTCGCCCAAACCTGTCAATGTATGATTTACATTTGAAGCATGTGATGCTCAGGCAGACAGGGTCGGGGCGCACCTACTTGTCACATCCCTAAAAGATTCTAGATATACCGGAAGGTAAATTAACCCATTAAACTCCCTCAAACTCATCATATGGTTCGTATTACACATTCAAAATGAGATAAGGACTTCTTGACCACTACATGACCCGAACCAGTCAATATTTAATGAGCTCAAAAACGCAATAATCAATCGATCGTAAGACACACAATTTGTCTCAATATATTCCATCCAACCCAAATTACTTAGTAAAGCAACCACATTATCAAGCATTCCCAATTGCCTTAAAGAATCCACATGCCAAAATTTTAACTCACTTGTTTTCCTAGTAGTTGGAGTTTCATACTTCACCTTTGTTCATCATTGACAAAAGTTAAACCCCTGGTGCTAAAAGGAAGAATCAAGGGATAAGCATCTTTAATACCTTTCATTTTGAGGGTGCTCGAGAAATGAAGATGCCTTGGATGATTTATTGAGGAGGGAAGGACCCTTGGATGATTCACCAACCCGTTTGTTGCCACATTATCAAATATAGCGCAAAAGTAGCCTTTGTGGTACAAAAAAAGAATGGAGGAAAAGGGCAAGCTTTCCTTCTCCACAACCTTCAACCTCAACAATGGAGGTTAGGTTTCAGAGGGAGCAAGTGAGTGAGTTTGGGATGAAAGAGGGGGATTTGAGAGAAACTATGGTGGAAATGGAGAAAATGGATAAAAGTTGTGAATTTTGTGAAAAAAAATTGAGGGATTTAGCAAGGATTTGAGTGGGCAGTGAGAGAAGGAGGAAGGGTTAGAGTGAGAGGAGGTCATATAGAGAGAGAAAGTGAAGAGGAAGAAGATGAAAAAAACATGAAGAAGAAGGCCTCAATCATCGGGTCAAGGGTTGTCAAGGTTAGCATAGTTGTGCCCTTTAGCACAGGGCCCCTGCACCAATTCTCTACTTTCCCTTTTTTCAGCGTGGATCTAGCATGCGCATGCCCCTTGGCGGGGGCACCATGCCATATCTCTACCCTCCCTCTTTGTGTTATTGCTTCTAACTCTTGTTTCTCACTCAATTTTTCAATCTTTTTTTCCTTATTTTCTTTGATTTTCTTTTTTTCTCTCTCTCCCCTCTCTCACTGATTTTATTCTCCTCAACTCTCTTTTTTTCCTCATCATTTTCTTACGCTTTTTCAAAACATTTTTCCAAAGCTTTTTCTTCACTTTTCTTATTTTTTTCTCAACAATCAACACATCTATGTACATTACACACATTTGTACAGTGACTCGAGGCATGACTACATGGAGAGAGGAGGTTCATGGAAAATGATACACTCACGTCCTCTTCACTCAGTAGTTCTAGCATGTTCTTCAATCTATACTCTTTCACCTTGAACACTCGGTCCTTGGTGGAGTCCCTAATTTCCACTGCTCCATGGGGAATGTTTTAACCGCAACATAGGGGCCAATCCACCTAGACTGTAACTTTCCTGGGAAAAGATGAAGGCAAGAGTCATGCAAGAGCACTTTTTGGGCGGGACAAAATTGTTTTCTATGGATGATTTTATCATTCAAGAATTTGGCGCGCTCTTCGCGTAAGCGAGTGGTATCATGTGCTTCATGCTTAATTTCTTCCAACTCATTCAAACTAAGCTTCCTTTTTGCACCAATAACTATCAAGTCAAAGTTTAGCGCCCGAATCGCCCACCAAGGCCAATGTTCAATCTGAATGAGAAGGTGACAAGGATGCCCAAAAACCACCTATACGGCAACATGCCTAAAGGGATTTTAAAGGCAGTCTGATAGGCCCATAGTGCGTCTATTAGCTTGTCCCCCCAGTCATTCCTATTCCTATTTAAGGTCTTTTCGAGAATTTATTTAATTTGTCTATTCAAAATCTCTACTTGACCGTTAGTTTATGAATGATACATGGTTACTAGATGATGGATGATGGAATACCTCTTAAGTAGTAAATCAAAGGACTATTGTCGAAATGGATCCCCTGATCACTAATGATGACCCTAGGCATCCCACACCTAGCAAAAATATTTTCTCTCAAAAATTTCACAACCACCTTGGATGCATTCGTCCTCGTGGGAATGACCTCTATGCATTTTGACACATAATCTACACACAAGAGAATGTACTCATTCTTAAACGAATTCGGGAATGGACCCATAAAATCTATATCCCATACATCAAATATGTCCACGACAATGATAAGGGTGAGTGGTATTATGTTTGTCTTACATGTCTTGCCCATTTGTTGACAACGCAAGCATCTTTGCAATACTCATGCGTGTCTCTAAATAAGGTAGGCTAATAGAACTTGCTTTGAAGAATTTTCACCGCAGTCTTTTTCCCACTAAAGTGTCCCCCCACAAGATTGATCATGGCCAAAAGAGAGGACACTCTGAATGTGCTTATTAAGGATGCATCTTCTAGTGATTTGGTCCAGGCAATATTTAAACAAGTAAGGGTCATCCCATATAAAAAGTTAAACCATAAACAGGAAACAATCCCAATCATCTTTATTCCATCCCCAGGCATTTTCTGGGTCACTAGATAGTTCACTATATCAGCAAACCATGTCTATGCTTAAGCCCTAAACAACTACTCATGAAGAAAATAATCACAGATGGGAGATTCATTTGCATTATTTATCATTAGCCGAGATAGATGGTTTGCTACCGGGTTCTCGGAACCCTTCCTATCCTTGATCTCACAGTCAAATTCTTATAGAAGCACAATCCATCTAATTAGTCTAGGCTTTGCATCTTTCTTTTCCATGAGATGTTTCAAGGAGACATGGTCAGTGAGAACAATGACATGAGGCCCTATGAGGTAAGGCCTAAACCTTTCGAATCCAAACACTACCGATAAGAACTCTCTTTCAGTCACGGTGTAATTCACTTGCACCTCATTCAAAGTATAACCTGCATACATAGAGGGTTTCTTATCAATTCTTTGTCCTAGAACTATTCCAATAGCATAGTTTGATGCTTCACACATAAGTTGAAAAGATTCTCCGCAAACAAGAGGATGCAAGATAGGCGCCATGGTGAGTGTCTCCTTAAGCTTGGTAAACTCCGCTTCACACTCCTTAGAAAATGAAAAGGCGTGTCCTTAGCTAGGAGTTGAGGATAAGGGCTTAATGATCTTGCTAAAGTCTTTAATGAATCCCTGGTAGAAACTGGCATACCAAAGAAAGGATCATATGTCCTCCACACAAGTGGGGTGGGGGTGGTTTGCAGTCAAATCCACGCTTTATCTACCTCTATACCTTCGCTAGAGATAATATGGCCCGAGAAAATCCCCTTCTTGACTATAAAATGATATTTTTCCCAATTAAGAGTCAAATACTTATCCCAACATCTTTTGAACATTTTTCCTAAATTAGTTAAGTAATCCTCAAAAGAGTCTCTAGATACGGAGAAGTCATCCATGAAAATCTCAAGGCAGTGCTTAATTAAATCAGAAACTATGGAGATCATGCACCTTAGAGGGTGGCTGGGTAGTTATAAAGACCAAAAGGCTTCTTTTTAAAGACGTAAGTGCCAAAAGGGCATATAAATGTAGCCTTCTCTTGGTCTTCGATGGCAATGGGGATTTGGTTATAGCCGGAATACCCATCAAGGAAGTACTAAAAGGCCCGTCCATCTAACCTCTGCAACATTTGGTCTGAGAATGGTAAGGGAAAGTGATCCTCCCTAGTGGTGAAGTTTAACTTTCTATAATCAATGCACATCCTCTACCTAGATTAGATTCTTATGGGAATGAGCTCACCCTTATTATTCTTGACCATGGTGATCCCGGTCTTCCTAAGAATGACTTGGACCGGGCTCACCCACTCGCTATCTGAGATAGGGTAAATAATGTCATGATCCAACCACTTCAAGATTTCTTTCTTTACCACTTCTTGAAGGGTGGGGTTCAATCTTCTTTGTTTATCCCAGTCAGGTTTGTTATTATTCTCAAGGTGTATTCGATGTTGCACTATGATAGGACTAATGCCATGAATTTCTCCTAAGGTCCACCCTAAAGCTTCTTTGTTTTTCCTTAACAAGTCTAGGACTTGAGTTTCTTAGTCCAACTTCAAATAATTAGAAATGATCAAAGGAAAAAATCTCATTTGGACATATGAATGCATATTTAACCGTGTTGGGAATGGGTTTCAATTCAAGAGAAGAGGATGATAGCACACTAGGGGGTGCCTCATAAGATGGAGGGGGGAATATAAGAGACAGATGCAAGAATGGATGCATGTAATGAGTCATCACATTGTTCCTCAAATGTAAAAGTATCACATTCGGGTTCATATACCATGCAAAATGACTCATGCACACATGACATTAATTCTTCTTCATAATCAAGCTCTACCTCCCTTAACGAAAAGTCATCGACCCAATTAAAGGTATGGTGATCAACATCATCAAATCCCATTGGTTGCTTTTGGAGGCTAAAAACATTAGATTCCATCATCATATTTTCAAATGTCAATTTCATTTTCCTATCCCCAAAATTTATAAGAGTATTAGAAGTAGCTAGGAATTGTCAATCAAGGATGACCGAGATTTTGTTTTCAAGATTCATCACACCCTCAGTCTCTAGAACTATAAAGTCAACAAGAAATATGAACTCTCCCACTTTAATCAATACATCCTCAACCATTTCTTTAAGAAGCCTAGTGGACTGGTCGGCTAGTTGGAGGACCATTGTTGTAGGTTTTAACTCCCCTAAACCAAACCTTTCATACACCGTAAAGGGTAGGAGGTTAACACTAGCACCCAACTCAAGAAGCGCTCGATGAATATTGTGATAGCCAATCACAATTGAGATTGTGGGCCACCCTAGGTCCTTGCCTTTAAGAGGCATTTGGTTCAAAATGATATAGCTCACATTAGATGCAAAAATACCCTTTTGGGGACATTAATGGCTCTCTTAGTAGTGCACAAGTCCTTAAGAAAACATACATAGGGGGCATTTGTTGTATCACATCAAGTAGGGGGGTGTTGATCTTGACTTGGGGGAAAGTCTCCCTAATCTTATCAACATGAGATTGTACCTTCTTCCCCTTTAAACAGTTGGGGAAAGGAGGTAGGGGTTAGAAACACCAGGGGAAGGAGTAGGAGAATCCCTACGAGAGGTTGAATCATGGATTAACTCGCCCTCCTTAGGCTCATCTACCTCCTTTGATGGAAGTGGAACCATTGGGGAGGGAAGCACATCATCAGTTTTAGGGAAAGGGGAATCATTCTCATTTTGTTCACCTACATGGTTTCTAACCTCTTTGCTTGACCATAGAGAAATTACAGCATTCACTTTTTGAACGTCACTAGGGTCAAATGGAGGGGAAGATCCTTCTATTGGGTTCACGTTTGGTTGACTAGGAAAAACTCCTTTCTTCCTATTAGACATTGCTAATTGAGCAAATTCTTCACTCATTGTCTTCATCATTCTCTTATTTGACTTTTGAAGTTCTCTAATCATCCTCTCTATGTCATTGACTTTCTTGTTCATTTTATCTAATTCATTATAACTGGGAGGGGGATATGATTGAGCCACATGTGGTTGAGGAGGAGATCCCCTAGGAACATTGTATGCCCCTTGGAGGGGTAGATTTTGGTAAGCCGAAGATGAAGAGTTTTCTTGAAAATCCCCACCTTAATTGTTGGGCATCAAAGCATTTGGCCCAGTCCACGAGAAATTGGGGTGCCTAGCCAATCTCGAATTGTAAGTTAGGGAACAGGGATCAAATTTCAGCCTTTGGAAGGTCGCTTTCACTTAACCATGCTCGTGGCTTGTAGCCAAGTGTTAAGTAAATAGGGGGAAAGCACTTAGAGAGTGATCAATGGACTGGCGTTGAGAACATGAGACCATCTGGGGAGGGGGAAAGTTGGTTGGTGCTTGAGACATAACAAAACCCTTCAAACATATTTTCAAGGACGGCAAATCTAGTATCAATGTATGTGGTGTCCGCCACTGCATGTACTCCTCTATTTTGGATATTAATCCTAACACCTAAACTCTCATTCCTAGTGATTTCCCAGTGTAAGGTCTTTTCTGCTAACTGCTCTACTCAATCCCAAGCCTTGCTTCCACTCTTGTTTGAAAAACCACCTTGACACATAGACTTCACCATGGTTCTAGTGGCTTGGTCAATGTCTTCATAGATGATTTGGCATAAATGTCAACGCTCTACACCATGGTGTGGACATTGAGCAAGCTAGAGTTTAAACCGTTCAAAACACTTCTAAAAAGACTCCTTCTCAAGTTGTACAAAGTGGTTAATTTTTAATTTCACAGTTTTACCATTCAGGAAATACTTCCTCAGGAAAACCCGCACAAACCCATTCTGTGAGGAAATGAAGTTTGCGGAGAGGCTATGCGTCCACCTTTTCACCGAATCTTTTAATGCAAAAGGAATGAAACGAAACCTAAAAATGTCTTATGGCACATTAATGTATTGCATCATCGAGCATACTTCCTCAAATTCACTCAAGAATAGGTAAGCATCACCATCCTTACTGAATTTAGCAAGCATGGTCGTGTACTGAGGACTGAAAGAGAATTGGACATCCCTATCAAGTTGTGGAATTTGACAACAGGAGGGATTAGTAGACCTTGATGGGTAGAAGATTTGGTTAAGGCTCCTTGGAGCCGGGGGAAGAGGATGGGGAGGCCCTTGAGCTTGTTTATCCACCATTTCATCAGGTTCGCGTACTATTGTTGGGATTACCAAATTGTGTGAAGGTCTTTTAACATGAATCAACCTCTCACAACTAGGTGATCGAGTCCAAGCACTCATTCATTCTTATTTTTTATAGTTTTTCTTTCTCTTTTCAAATTTTTTAAATTTTTCCTCAAAATGACTGAAACACAAACTATGTACAACAATTAAGTCTAAATCAAAAGCAAATCAAATGCCATCATCCCCAGCAACGGCGCCATTTTATTAGTAGTATTTTCGTGAGTTGAGAAAGGGTTAAAAGTCATCCCGAGGGATGATTTGTGATGTGCTTTAGATCGACTTAATTAAGAGTGTGATTTCAATTTTTAACTACACTAAACTAACCTAACATGCAAATTTTAATACACTTTTCTAAAAATGATTTATCAAAGCAAATAAGAACAATGAACACTGCACTAACCTAACTATTGTTCACTAGCACCTAAAAAAACACGTAACACATAGAAACAGGGTGATCGAGGCTCGATATGGCCCTTGGCATGACATAACCATCAATAATATACCAACATTCCTCAAAGCATAACCCCAAAAAAGAGTACCTAGACTAACTATTACTAAACCTAAATGGTGCAATAAAAAGAGAAGAGATAGGAGATTGCCATTGAGTTTGCATCCATCAATGGCTAAGATTAAAAACTACAACCATCACCATGTCTTGATTGTCTCCTTTAACCTTGAGACTTCAAGTTTGCAAGCACTGTGACTACTCTAATGGTGCTGATGAAAACCTATAGAAAAAAGAAAATCAAAAGAAGGGATGATTGAGTTTTGAGAGGTAGATTTAGGTCTCAAATCCTTTAAGACTCAAAGCCCAATCTCACCACAACCCACAATACACCAAGCCCATATTTTTGGAGGATTAAGGATGCTTAAAAGTAGAGACTTTGAAGGAATTTAGGAGAGAGAATGAGATTATGCAATGATGAAGAGAAGAAGCATGAAATTTGCAATAAATTTAATGCAAGGCTTAAACTTTAAAGCTTTTCACTAATGGAGATAAGATAGTCTACCAAACTAAGTTAGAGAGAGAAAATAGCTGCTAAAAACGAAGCTACCCTAAAAAGATGCCAAAAATTTCCTTTTAAACCCTTACATCATTGAATAATTAAAAAACGACCGATAGGGAGGCATGGTCGTGCCTTAGGGCATGGTGCCCCCATGTCAGATCTCTGCCTAGGTCTCTTTTTTTTACTCTGTTCATGGCATGCCCCTGCTGACTATGGCGCGCCCTCTTTGGGTTTGGCACTCTCTTTGGATTCTCTTACAAAATGGGTTGGCCCTGCTCCCAATTGCGTTTTTTCCTCTCATTTGTACCTACAAACATAAAACGACACTAATTAGCTAATTCAGGGATTATTTGTGGGTTAAAATCCAATAAAATGAGGGTCAAAACTTTGCCCAGTTGGGAGCCAAACATTTATAAGTTCAAGTTTTGTTCTTATCTTTTTTGTTTGTTTTTTTAAATAGACATATTCTTTTGTTCGAGTTTTGTTCTTATCTTTTTTGTTTGCTTTTTTAAATAGACATATTCTTTTGTTTGCTTTCCTTGGTAGAAATATGTCCTTTCTTGTATAAATTATATAGCATTTTTTTAATAAATTCAAACTATTGACCATATACATTCTTTTTATGTTTTTTTCTTAAGGAAAGTATGTCCTTTCATTGTTCAAATTATATAGTATTTTGTAATCGGTACAAGCTATATATTTCACTTTCCTCTTATGTCATTTATATGAAAGAATTTCTGGTACATTTTTCCTTTAATGCTTTCAGTCCAATTGCAAACTAATTGCCACATAATGGAAGACCCACAAGTGTTGTGCTAAATATTCATAGAATTGAAATTATTACCCACTCTTTTTAAAATTAAATTTTCTGAACATTTATATGTATAATTTATTATGACCATTTTGATGGTCATTATGATTTTGCTTTTTGAGCATATAGTTACAATTTATAGGCAGTTCTATTTATGAGCATACACTTTTTTAGTTTATGACCATGCACATTTGATTTTATGAGCCTACGCTTTTAGTTTATGAGCGTACACTACTCATTTTTATGAGCATAAACTTTTCCGGTTAATGAACATACATTTTTATTTTCACGCTGATTCGGCAAAACCTAGGACCCCAGTAGGGGCCCACAATCACATCCTTGGGCCCGAGTCACAAGGGCCATTCATGGCCTTCGAGGGCCCTACCGGTTGATCCATCCTTTGGCCCACTAGAGAGACAGCCCATGCAAAATTACTATTTTACCCCTGGTGATAAGAGCTATAAATACTCACCTACCTCCCTCGGGAAAAGGGGTTAGAGAATTTCAAGGAATCATTCATCACACATAATCAGCACAAAAAGAACACTCCCACACCTCACATTCTCTCCGAAGTCCCCCCTCCTTCAGTGCTTTATCTACATTATTCCTTCTTAGGGGCCCTAGACTGACTTGATCGTTGGAGAAGCATTCCCCAGATCTCAATCTATGGTGGCCTCTTGCAGGTTCAACGCTCGCGGACTGTACCATTGGACACACAGCTCTGACCATCACGGAAGCCTGCTATTATCCCACGTCATCCTTGAAGAAACTAGAAAGTCCAGAAACACACACATGTAGTTTTTTTGTTATTATAAAGAATACCTATTTCAGATTATGAGCTTATATCTACTTTGAGTTTATGAGCTTATGAGCTTATACGATCAATTTTGAGGAGCATAATGTTATAAGATAAATGTTTTGCTTATAGTACAGCGAATTTATGGCAAATTAATTTGACAGATTGAAGGTTAAAAATTCCTATCATACAATTTCGAAATATTTAAACTACATGCATATAACCTTTTTAATTTAAGCTTATATTTATAAGCATAAAATACTCATTTTACAAGCATATATTTCTCTGCTTTATGGGGTTACACTTTGAGTTTATGAGCAACTAGCCAGGTTCGATTAAGGAGCTAGTATAGCGACTGAATGCATAAACTTTTCATACGGCAAGATGAATTACAAATGTATGATCAGTTAATTAGAAAAATAGAACAAGAGAACAGTGAAGAAAATTCAATAGCACCAACAACATGAAAGCAAAAGACTTAAACTAAAATAATAATTTTGTTGTATAACCAAAATAGATTAAAAAAATAGAAAAGAAAGATACTAAAAGGTTGAAACTGGAAAGCCCACTACAAAAAAGCGTGCATTTAGCAACGAATAGTATTTGTCTCTAACTTTTATTTTTTCGACACTAGATGATTTAGCGACAAAACAACAACGAAATACAGTTCGTTTCTAAAACCACCGTTGCAGATGAAATCAGTGATGCAGAACACTATTCATCACAATTACAGACGAATTTTGATTAGAAAAAGATTTTCACCTCTATTAGAGACAAAAGTGTATCTATAGCCATTTTACATAACTTCATTTCACATAGCAACAAATTTTGATACGAAAATTATTTTCATCTCTAATGGAGACGAAAGGACATTTATAGCAATTTTACTTAAATGCATCACAGATAGCGATGAATTTTGATATGAAATATGTTTTCTTCTCCGTTGGGGATAAAAGTTTATTTGTAGCCATCTTTACTTATTTGCATTACAGATAGAGACGAATTGGAAACGAAGTGTTTTCATCTCTAATTGAGACAAAGTTTATGACGCAGCTATTTGGAACTTTGTTTCATTTGGAATTGAGACAATTTTTGAAATGTGGATGTTTTTCATCTCTGTGGGCGACGAAAATGTTCCTCAAGCTATTTCACCTTTTCCGTCACTGCTTGAAATGAATTTGAGGTAATTTTGAGACAAATATTTTTGGTAGCCTGCACTTGCTAATGTATTCATGTGAACAGATATGAAACTTTAAAAGGTATATATAACTAACCACCACAACCATATATAGCCACAAGTATAATTCAAAAGTGGTTAATTTCATCCAGCATATCTTCAACCCTAATTCAAGTCTAAGTACCAAGTTATCATATGAAGTATAAACCTACATTTCCCCTTAAATACATAAAGTCTAGACATACCAAACTACCATGATTTGTAATTACTAGGTACTAACTAAACACATTACTAATGAGTCTCAATTCCAACATGTAGTTGAGTCCTCATCCAAAAAGACAATCTTTGACCCTACACTAAATTGCACAAATATAATCTAAGTACTAGGGGGTGAGAGCGAATGGAAGAGGGCCCTTCAAGCCAACAAAGTAGGCTGGCGATAAACTCTCTTTGTTGTTTTTGCTATTCCCTAGTGGCTCTAAGCTATTCCCTTGGAGCTTGAAGTTCATCCATTGATTTATTTTTTCCAGAGCAAGTCTCCATTTGAGAAACCACTGACGGTGTGTATGATGTTGATGCTAAGGTAAAGCGACTAGTGGACCTTGTTTGTTCTTGCCTCCAATAACTTGTAGAAAAAGCTCATCATCATCTACTTTAGTTCCTGATTAAGAAATAGTCGCCTTTAGATGCTCAAACTCATCATGCAATTTGATAGGTGAAAAAAAATTCGGGATAAACCAACAACATAAAAAGTCTAAAATGAAGTAATTCTACGCAAAAATCAAAGGTAATTATTGTTTCTTCCTACTTTCTCATCAAATCGAAAAAGCCTATACGTGGATTTTTCAACATCCACTATAGTGGAGTCTAGCAAAATCTCTATTTTTTTTTTTTTTTTTTTGGTTGTACATTGTCCATTTGACTAGGCAAAATTCAGACATTGGTTTGGGTTCTTGCATTAAGGGAAAATAGGGCAGTAGTTAATATATGACAATTGTATCATAAAAGCGAATTACAATTAGGACGTTTGGAGTGGAACGAATAAAGATTCGTAACAAACCAGACCAAATCGAACCATGCACCAAAAAACACCAGGTTTGAACCCTTATCCCACCTTCAACAAAGAAAAAAAATGTATACCGCTTAAAGCATAAGTAGAAGCAGCAATATATATTTTTAAAAAAAAAAAAAGCAGCAGCAATATATATTGAACATATGGGAATCTGTATAGAATCAAGAAGTTATGGTAATTAGGGCCAAGAAAAACTGAGTACCCTGTTCCGGACCCGGTTCGGATTCGCTAGGTCCATACCTAGACCCGGTTGAACTAGGTCCGGGAACTGGTTTCGAAATCTTGGAGGCGGTTGCAATCGGATCCAGAGCCGGTTCCTGAAAACTTGAAAGCGGAACCAGACCCATTACCCGATTATCTGGTCCAATCATTTTTTCTTTTAAAAAAATCTGAGTTACCTAGTTACCCATTGACATCGGGTGTTGTTTTTCTGATGCCACTATAATTTCCGACTATGCGTCGATATTACTAAATCTGGTTTTTAATGTATAATACTATGAAAAGATGATATTTTTTTATGCTTGGATGAAATAAAATGCTATTTATTAGCTAACCAATTGGATTTTTATGTATGGTAAATGTTTAGCTGCCACTTTATTAAATTTGATTTTGAACGATCGATTAGCTAATTTGTTGGGAGTATTGATTCTCTCAGAAAGTCACAACCACAACCCAAAAATTTAAATAAAATGAAATTAAAAAATAGGAAAAAATTAAGAACCAAGTACCCGGTTCTGGACCTGGTCCCAACCAGTTCCGGGATCAGTTCCAAAAATCCTGAACCAATTCAAACCGGGATCGGGTCTAGATTTTTGGACCCAGTTCTAACCCTAATAGTACCAAACCATGCCTTACAAGGATCCTAGTCCAAACCATGCCTTGCAAAAATCTCAAAGCACAATTCATGAAAAGCACATTTTATAAACCACAATCCACAGCAACTCTAATTGTTATTGTGTTGTCTATGGCCTTGGAAAATAAGCCACTCTAGATGAGATTCGAGGCACTTATCGCCAGACTGCAAAAGCCACCAAACGGATTAAACAACATACAACAATTGACATATTCAAATGGTGACACCACATAGCTTGTTACAATCTGTTGTTCCGCCAAGCTACCAGACATAATTGTAAATACCACATACAGCGTAATGGAGACTAAAAATAGTCCTTGGTTGAGACTGACCATGTCGCAGCATGATTCAAAGTCAATAAAAAAACAACACAGCATGATCCACACTCCCAATTTCACAAAATACCAACAAGGCAAAAGTTTAAGACCATATGGAAAGCTTACCCACACAACCTTAGAACGGTTGTCATAAAAGACCTTCTCGGTTTCTTCTTCCCTAGTATAGGGCTACTTGAAGATATAAGATGTAGTTGGTCTTTTCCCTTGATTTTTTTTTTTTCAATCTAATTAAAAGAGCATGGGAAAAATATATTTAAAAAAATGTCAATTACCATCACGGAAGAGGTGTATCATTCCAAGAAAATTATTTTGTACAAAAAAAATTAAATGATACTAGCAGTCGCCTTCCTCATTGAGAAGCTGAGATTGACCATGAGGTGAGGAGAGTCCCAACTTTGTGCCCAGTGGTCTTCCTTTTTGTCTTTTTTTTGTTTTTTTTTTTTTTGTGCAAACCTCTTCTTGAATGCATTAGTTTGCCTTATGGCTTGCACTCACTTTTTCAGTTCAGTTGGCATTTATTCAGTTATCTTTTCATCTATTGCCTTCCAAATTGTGTCTCTGAGGCACTTAGATGCCACTGACTTCCACTCCTTATATACCCGATTGTTCATATGCTTAGGCCAAGTGTACCTGGCCTGTAAAATAGACATAACCCATACACCAAGATAAGAAGCCACATATAGAAATGTCTCATTCAAACATGCACATTAGGAAGTGGGGTTTGCAAGAGTGAAGAAACATATATTAAAATAGGCCAAGTGAAGAAATTTTGCTTTCAAACGTGCACATCAAGGGGAAAAACACACTTTGTCTCCCCTAATCCTTCATTGTCATGTCTTTGTAGTAAGTAGCAATAGGTTTTTTTTTTCTTTTTTGGGGGAAGGGGCCAAGTATATAGAATTGAAGCAATTAAACGATGAAAAAGGAAGTTTGATTCCTGATGATGAACCTATCATACTCGCTACATCGTGTATCATCAAAACTAGTTTGGTTTGACAACATGACGCCCTGTTGCATGATTTATAATAAGTGGAACAACACACTGGTCCCAAAACCAAGGAAGTGAGACTTGTGGGAAGATGGAAGCTAATGAAAATTTAGAAACTAGACAGATCAAGTTGGCATTACTAGTAGATTGTGGACAAAATTTGATGATTTAAATAATTGGGTGCTGCAATTTACTATACATCATCACTTACTAATACATAAATAACAGCTACAGACCTCCACATATTAATCAACCAAAACTATGAATATTCTTGGGTGAGAACTAACATATCTTCAGGACCTATCAACAGTGACCGATCATAAGAAAGGTAGCAAAGTAATGACACCACAATTCAAGAAATGAACCAAAGAACTCCACAACTACAAAAGAAGACAACGAAATGACTAAAGCAAAAGCTTATTTTAGTTCTTCTTCACAGTTCGATCACCAAGAAAGCCAAAAGCAAGCATCAGCTTGACAGTGCGAGCAACAAAATATCTACTGAATGGGAAGGGCACAAGCCAAACCGAATAAGAGCACTTGAAACATTCATCTCTTCCAATGTAGAGGTTACATCTCAGAAAAGATCTTATCACAAATACATGAGTAGTGCAGCCCAAATCCTATAAAGCCACAAACCCAGAACACCTACACAACACATTTGGTTTAGTAATCCTCCATACATAGAAATAACTAAGTGGGAATATAAATTCACGCTCAAACAGTAATCAATCACACCTAGAACACGATGGCACCTCAAAATTCAAAGTAATCAGATCAACTGCAAAAGCCAAAAAGTAACAAAATATAAAAAACAACATAGCGAACTTTGATCAAGCGATCTGGGATCAGTCTCAAACATCCATGCTTAGAATGATTTCTAAGGGAAGTGTAATGTACCTAGTTGTGAGTTGGTAGTTGTGATTTGAAGCATGAAATGAAAGGGAGGACAAAGAGAATCAACCATGAGTCTCAAATATACAAAAAAGAACACAATGAACTTTAATCGGATTTTAGGTAGGACACCTAAATTAAACTGTTAGTAGAATAATGTCAAATTAATTCTTCACTTGGCCAAGAGTTACACGAGGCAAATTCAACACCACCTCAGCATCACAAGGCAATAACAAATTTCTAACATTCAACACATTCCAACAAGTACAAGTATAATCGGTAAAATCACATATCTTCAGTCAACATTATCAGGATCCCTAATGTGGGTGACCTAGGCGTCCATCAATTAGCCAAACATCAATTGAGTTGCGATATCCATAATATGGAGGGCTATTTACACAATATAAATGATTTGAAACATGAAATGAAAAAAACCTATTTCCTTGAAAGCTCTCCACCAAAATTCTTTGTGCTCATCAGGTGCATTCCTCTAACATGTGCAGGGCTCTAGGTAATGGCTTCTAATGTCTTTAGAAATACTTAGGACCACAATAACATCATCAAACCTTTGTCATTGGAACAATATAAGTATCATATTATTTTAACCTATGAAATCAAAATATGAAATCAGCATATGTGGCATAATTAAGTTCATATCATCGCCCCTCCGAAGTAAGAGGCACTATTGTTAGCAGCTGACTATTTCCTAGTTGAGTCACAACCAACTCTCTTTCCTGGTTCCCATCACCTCCCTTATAATTAAGTTCATATCATCGCCCCTCCGAAGTAAGAGGCACTATTGTTAGCAGCTGACTATTTCCTAGTTGAGTCACAACCAACTCTCTTTCCTGGTTCCCATCACCTCCCTCATGTGTACGGGTAGGAAGCATCTAAAAATTGAACACTTGCAATTGAAGTAAGTGTACAAAAGTTTCGAGTGTGAAATATATCTCGCAAATGTACACCTTTCGCTGCAGTACTTGAAAGTTGTCTCCTCAAGGACGAGGATACTGACAACTTCTAATTATTTAACTACTAGATTAAACCAATTAACTTGGTTAAATTAATATCCTAATTTTTATAGTTTGGAGAGTGAAAAGAAAAATGACTTACTAACTAAGTTCAACTTACATCATGAAATTTGCTCACTTCGCACTAAATCTATCAAACAAAAATGGAAGCAAGAAAAGCACTAATAACCACCAACCCAAAGTACTACCATTATCAAATTGAGAGAATTAACTTAATTCAAGCACATTTTAGCTAAAACCCTTAAAATAAGGACCTACATAATGCACTTGTATTAGGACTACAATTAACTAAGCTATAAAATAATAAAACAAAACACAAACGAAGGGAATAAAACTTGAACGAAATTACCCAGGGTCCTGTCAGTTGATCATCACCGTCAATCACTATCGTCATTTATAGCACATGCCCAACAATCTAAATCAAAGCAGAGAGGGACAGGAGGGTCAAAATAGGGCCTCCTTGCTCACAGCTTAGCCCCAGGCTCCAACAACCTCCATTAACATAGATGACACAAACGGGCAGAGAAGAACAACACAAAAAGGAAAAGGGAAGAAGCTGGACACAATTAGAGATGACAAAGAATAGAGAAAGGGAAAAGTGAAGGAACCATGAACAAGCAGGGCATCCCTGCTCAAATAAGAGCTCAACCCCAGTTTCACGTTGCTGCCATTAATGGCAGAAATCAACACAACAAACAAAGGTCCCAAGTTTAAACTTGAACCAAAAGTTAAAAATCGAGGAGGCGGGTTCCAAAATTAGCAAGAAACAACCTAGAACCAGGCTTCAAGCTTGCCCAAAAAATGGCAAAATTGCCATTGAAACACCTTCGGATTTCAGTGAAAACAAGGGAACACAGAAGAAACACGAACAGTAAATTCTAATCCACTAATCAAGGCATAGATTAAGAAATCAGCCAAAAACTCAACATGAACAGTAAATTCCAATCCACTAATGAAGCCATAAATTAAGAAATCAACAAAAAACTCAATGAGTTCTAACCAAAAATCGAAAGATTCATAGCCTAATCACAGAAAATTACCACCAAAATCAAATCTAAAATCGCAAAATAGAGAGGAATTTCGAACAAAGCTAAACCTAAATCTTTCTAAAAACCAAAATTAAAACTACAAATGAAGAACCTAAAACCCTAAATTAAACCCTAATACCTAGATACCTCCCCACATCGCCCCAGCCCTGCGATTCATAGCCTCTTCTCTCCTCTTCTTCACCATTCAATTTGGGTAGTCGTGGATGGTAAGGATGAAACCGGAGAAGCGATTTGGTGTTGGTGATACATGGTGATGATGCTGGAGATAGAGATGGCTTGTTAGTGATGATGCTGGATGTTGATAGAGACGGTGAAGGTGAGAGCATATATAATGTTGATCCATAATTTTGGATAATAAGAGGGGGTCCACATCCTCCACATCATCTCACCAGTTAACTTTTTCTCTCTTCTCTACATTCTATGGATCACCAAATAAATAATATTTTATGGACTCTTTCACTAACATATTATTGAGTTTTAGACTTTTAAGAGCTTAGTTGGCATAAAAAGAAAAAGAGAAAATTTGTCGGGGGCGGATCGCGGTCGTGAACTGGACCATAGGGCAAACGAAGCGAATCACTGATGCATAGTATTTTTTAGACCATGAGCCAAACTTTTGCTCGCGAGCCTAACTTTTGGCTCGCGAGCCTTACATTGCAAGTGCTCTGAAGATGGTGGTGTGTGCTGTTGATCTGTGAAGAAGAAGACAAATGAAAATGGGAAGGGGGCTTCTGTCAGGTTTTTGGAGCCAGAGAGGAGAGAGAGATGGGGAAATAAAAGAGGGTGTAGGGGTCATGTGAGGCGCACGGGACTAGGCTGGTAGGTTTTTAGGTTTTCTTTTATTTTTATTTTTCCTTATTCTTCTCTTTTTAGCACTGGGCTTCGACTTAACATGGGCCAAGTCAAGTAGCAGCTAAGCCTAAACTCTCAAATCAGCAATTTGTTCATATTTTTATCCATTTTTTTGTTTTTTCATGGTCTAGAAAACGAAGTAAGTTCAAATAAAAATGTAGATATAATCATTATTTCAAGCACAAATTAGGTATTAAGGGATGGTAAAAATAGCATAATTTTGGTGCAAACAAATACTCCCACACCTAAATATGAAAAGGCAAATCCTAACTCACTTTTATAGGAATCACGGTTGCATTTAGCGTATGCAATAAGCCTTTTAAATCCATCGGTTTTTCAAGTGGACGAGTAAGATCTCGTGAGGGTTTTCAGGTGAAATACCCATATAAATCTTTTCAAAAACAAAGGAATATCGTTTTTGTTTTTTTCAGAACATAAACATATTTAAAAGTAATTGGAAAAATTATGTACATGACTTAGGCAACTGCATCACACTAGTAACGAAATCACCAAACTACATACAAATAGAATATATAATCAAAAGACAATCTAGTCACAAGATGCATTCTGATATCCATTTTTCACCCCATATAATAATATGCAATGATATGTACACGTTGATGTATGTGTAAAATGGCATCAATCCTTATGAATCAACTTGCTAACATTAACACGATCCCCATTTTCTTGCCTAGTTACCTTCTTTTGCTCCATTATTTTCCTTCTTTTTTTTCAAGAATAATAATGCACACAGCCTAAACCTACTTGACTTATAGATATTTGGGTCTTCCCTAAAAGGAAGTCTTATTAAAATGTGCAAAGTATTTATTTCATTGCCCAAATATATGTAATTAAGTAAAATAGCACATATTCAACCAAATTAAAGACATGAAATAAAAATAGTGGCTTTGAACATTGGTGCTTAGGTTTTTATTCACTTTTTTAGACATTTTTCCTTTTCCTTCTTCTTTTTTTTCTTTTTTTTTAAAGTATTTTTTAAGAGTATAGAAGGCAACTTCAACAAATAAAAAGTTCACATGTCAACTGAACAATCAGACTCAAAGAATTGATGGAAAAGTGAGCAAGGTAAGCAAGTGGAGAATTTAAGGGGTGAAAGGAGTGATGCTCAATTTCTTATTCAATACTCAATACTTTGATCTTACAAACAGCAAAAAGGGGCCTTTTACAGCGCAATGCAACCCTCTTACAACTCTCTCTGTTAAATAAGAGACTACTCGTCATAAATAGAGGAAAACTACTCTAAGTACAAACTGATTTGACTAGCTAAACCAAATGATAATTGACACCTCTCTTACTTGTGCTAGCAACCAATTGAGGTGTCAAATTTACAAGAGTTAAGCTAATACATTAGCCAATCCTTCATTTAGAAAAATAACCAACTTGCAACATGCTTAGTTTAGCCATGAAAGGAACACTTGCAAGTGGGGTATTGAACGTAGCTCTAATCAGGTAAAAGGATTTTCCCACTATCTTTAACTGGATAAAACATAGTCCCCTGGAGCTTGTTGCAAACTTTAGGGATGATTTGATAAATATTATGCCACATTTTGATTCCTTAAAGTTTCGCAAAATCATAAAGTTAGCATGAGTGATAAACGTTCAACATTCAGACTTCGGCTAGACTGGAACTGCACAGTGACCTTTTAACTTTGAGTTCAATTTTGAATGATCAAATGATGTCTAATTCTAATTCAAGTGATACTTGATTCATTATTTAAAAAAATCCTTAAAATTAACTTAGGCATATGGAAATTTTCTATGCGTCCATGGAACTTGGGCTGTAATTCTCTGAATTTCAACATGTTGCACTGATCAGATGCTAGGTTGATCTGCAAGAGCTCCAACTACAGAATTCTGTAGGTTTTTGCTCAATTTCTTAAAATGGATAATCAAAAATCCAAATAAAACCTTTGGATGTCTATTTTATTACCCAACCTGGATGGCATGAGAAGACTTTTGGAGGAGTGAGAACTGGTTGCATGAAATAAGGTGCCTTGTTCTAGTTCTAAAACTTATAGCATGGGAATAATGATTCTTTTCTCCTAAAAGCTCTTGAATTGCACTAAATTTTCTTACATGAATAAAAAATAGACTTCCTAAGCTATTGCAAGACTACACTTACACCCAAAATGAAGCATCCTAGTTAAGGAAAACATTTATAACAAAATAAACAGAGTAAATTGGACACGTGGATAAAACTGACATTTGAGCTTCTATGTGTTATTTTGACAACTACAACTAAAGCTAGTTTTTTGGTTCTCAACCAACATAGTTTTGACTCACCTTATGCTTGATTTTAGCTCACAATTAACCCCTAATGTAGTTATTTATTAGTGTTTTGTATTTTGTAAGGATATAAGAGAAAAAGTTCCAAATGGGAGCAGGACTAACCCACTTTGAAGCCTAACTTATTGGTAATTCCAAAGGGATTGCTCAGGGAGTGCCAAATTGTCCAGGGTGACAAAGTAGAAAACTAAAAAAAAGAGAATACGTAAATTTGACACGGGGGCAACATGCTACCTTTATTCTATCGGTTAAGGCTATAAAGGGGGGTTAGATATTGTTTTTAGATTTTATCTAAGTTTTTAGAAACTTATTTTCTCTCTTTTTTTAGCCTTTATAAACACTTTACTCTTCATTAATGAAAACTTAGAAATTTTGAGCCTTTGATTTAGTTCTTGCCATTTTATTATTGCTCTTATTCATTCGTGCACAATCTTACTTTATCTCTCCTTAATCTCTTAGAATACTCTGTTTCAAATGACCAAACCCCATCCCCAAATATGGGTTTTGATGCATTAGGAGTTATAGGGAGATTTTGCGATTAATTCAAAATGATTTGAGCCCTTAATCTACCTCTCAAAAGTCAATCATCTTTTTGTTTCATTCATCTTGTTCAATCTTCACGACTAACATCACGTTATTAAGTACGTTACATTTAAGTTTGAAGAGTCAATGTTAGAAGCTTAAATTAGGACTTGATTATGGTTTGTGGTGATTGAATGTGGATAAGAAGCTCATTGCTTCTTAAAGTTCCATCGTCAATGAAGGTTGACTTGTGAGTAACTTTCTCTCCACTTTCATTGCCATTTATTAGGATTAATAGTAATTAAGGCCAGATTTTCTTTTGTGGGTGATATACTTGATGATTGTTGGGATTATGTTGGTGGCCATGTCAAGCCATAGGCCATGTCGAGCGTTGATCACCCTTTTTCTATATGTTCTGTGTTATTTGATTGTGCTTAGTCAGTTGTTAGCTAGGTTAGTTTAGCTTTTCTTGTTATTTCTAAGCTTTGGACCCTTATTTCCAATGAAGTCAACTTAAATTTGCATTTTAGCGTAGTGTAGTTTAGTTAAGCAAATCAAAACCTCCTTCGTGATAATCTTAGGCTAATCTCTCATCATCTGAGAGGATGACATTTCACCCTTCTCACCTGAAAAATATACCGACAATAGCTTGAAATAAATTGCATGAACTAAACTTAGACTTCATTATCTTTCTAAAAATCTAAATTTGAAGCTTCCTAATTGCATTTTGCACTTAGACCAAGAGCTGCACATAACTGGACAAAACCTCAACTAGCTTGGTTTGATCTCAACTTCAATTTTAGTTTTTCCTTTGAAATGCTTGCTTCTGAATTTTAAACCTCTTTTTGAAAATGGCATTTTAAAGTTCAAGTAAAACTTCATAAAGTGTCTTCTACTATGAAATTCAAACAATGAAGAGGAAAAGGATCTTGCCATGCTTGGATTTGAAATGAAGTTACCTCAAAGGGATTTGATGTACAGGGTTGTATGCGCTTTTACAGGGAGCGAACCAACCATATTCTTCCTAAATATCTCTTCCTTAAGGTTCTCCTCTTAAAGTAGCCCTAGGTAGTCGGTCCACATTTGCACTGAGAAGGAAAAGAGAGAGTAAGCAAAAATTAAAGTCCAATGCCTGAAAAATTGTAAGAACCTAATAAGGTTTCCTAAGATTTGTGAGCAACTCAAATGGCTGACAACTCTTTATTCCTTGAGATCAGCAATATGTAGCCGGCAGATGGCCATTTTCTCTTGGATTTCCTTGTATTTAAGAAGAATTGTCTTCTTCGCATTTTCCAAGTAGATGGCGTAGTTGGGGACGTGCCATCAACCGGAAACTTCCACTCTTTGTGGAGATGATATACACCCAAGCACCGTTCCAATACTTAATGCAAGAAGGCTTATTAGGGAGGTTGCTCCTATTGCTTACAATCTAAAGGATGTAATCATTAAGAGATCTTTGAAGAAGATGAAGCTATATAAATTTAGCCACACAAGGTTTTCTTTTTTGAAAGAGAAGTAAAAGCTCACATGCAAGAATATTGGCAATTCCATTAGGAGTAAATTAGCAAGGTCCATCCTTGTAGAGTTCCAACAACTGTTTAGTGAAGGAAAGAAGGGGAAACCATAAGTTCATCATGAAATGCTCCCTGAAAAATGGCATAAAGCCTCCTGAATTGTTCCTAAGCAAAGCCACTAGGCTTAGAAAGGTGGACATCAAAGCATCGGACATGCAGGTCCAAGGTTTTCAAAAAATCTGCTTTGCTTTTGAAGCTCTTGACCCAACATTATTGATTATCATCAAGGATTCAAACCAAAGCTTTTCAAAGTCATGCCAAAAGGTCTTTCCTCACTGTAGGAAGCCTCTTGAACACCTAATACAATTTAGCTCACTCTTACATGTGTTGCTTGAAGAATTTAACTGCTATTTTTCAATTTTGCTAGAACATTTAGGAGATTGGTGATAATGCTTAATGGAATAAACAACATAGGAGTGAGTGCTAGATGTTTGGTTTGAATCGAGAGCCTACTTATTAGAAAACTCCTTTTAAAGAGAGTAAGAGATGTCACAAAGGCAAAAATATGCAAAAACTGTAATTGTCCACATAAAATGACTTTATAATCACAGCCTGTTTTAAAACTGCTGGGAAAAATGTCTGGGGGTAATAAAGGGACAAAAATCCAAAATTAAGCAGAAGAAAACTAAAAACAGCACTAAATGTAAAATTTTCACTCGAAAGTCAGATAAAATTCCTAGACAGTAAATTTTATCATTTATTGAATAAGTGTACAAACTACAAAAGTATCCTTAATCTTAAAGGGATTACACTACAAGCCTACAAAAAGCTAAAATTCAAGATTACATCTACAGGAAAAGCTAATCCAAATCAGAATCATTAGAAGATTCTAGTTCTTTTATAGTCTTCCCTTTCTAAAGAACGACAATCTTGTATTTTATTTCGCATTCAATGATTTAATGTCATCATCAGTTGGTTCATTGAGCATAATCCTAGTGGCACCCCTAGGTGGATGAGGGCTTAACCTTTGCCACCTTAGTAGACACTCAGTGCCAAAGTCCAGTTTCCTTCTACCCTTTCCTGAAGATTCTGAGTCCTTTGGTGATGGGCGGCTTAGAATAGATATAGGAGAGAATTGGAAAAGCATTAGCACTGGATGTGTACCCATGGAATGCCCCAATATCCTCTTAAGAGGAACGTACAAGCCCCACCATAATAGTACTTTCGGAAACCAAAAGGAATGAGATCTAGGTAAGGGCATTAGGATAAAAGAAAACAAGGCCTTAGACATTCTAAAGACATAGACACAAGAATAGAGGCACAGTATACCTGAGGATTAGATAAATATGAGAAATCATGCTCTTCTAAACCAGCACTGGAATTCCTAAACACGGGGGCATCAGGAGTCCACTCATGAGGGAATCTTCCACTAGGAGCCCCTAGACACCAACTTATCGCATCATGGATATTAATAAAGGGGCATATATTTGGGAGGTAGCCTAATAAATCTTATACTTTCATTAGATGGTGAAGGAACCTAAGAAGAGAGGTTTCTAAGAGAAAACCTCCATCATCAACCTTTGAAACAATCCCAATAGTTGGTATTTATCCTAAAAAGAAAGTGGTTTGTCAATTCTTGATCTAATACACCAAAGTAGAAGTTCTCAATAAGAAGAATCTTGAAACAAGTTTCCAAAGTCCTAATCTTTGAAGCATTGTTAGCTGAAAGAAATACCAAAATTGGGAACAAAGATGAACAAGATCCCCACTGGAGGAAGGGAGGAGGTCCTATCAAACTCCAAAAATATATGGGTTAGACTGAAGCCGTTTTTGTGAAAACTAGTAAGAAGAAGAAGAAACCCTAGAAATTTTGTCATAAAATTTGTGATGTGCATTGCCTTTTGAATGGTGGAATCCTTCAAATCCTCTATTTATAGGAGAAAACCTTAAGAAGTTATTGTTGTTGCAACCTAAAACTAAAGAAAAAAAGGAAGATGCTAGAAATAATATAATAAAAGGCCAACATAAGAAATTGAAGCAAAAAGAGAAACGAGTTCCTTATTAATTACTTGAACTCCATTACATGTACAAGATATTGCAAAGATCTACATTACAGAGAGAACATATAATTAAGTACGTGAGGACAGGAAGAAGAAAAAGAACACTAAGACCCTAGTAGCCAAAGAGCCCATGGTACGCAGCCTCTTTTAGGGCCCTGAGAGGGACCTAACCTAGCAAGGCATGCCTGTGCTTTGGAATGGCACTATACTAAGGAAGATCTCCTTGATTTGATCTCAATTTTGGTCGAAGCAGCCTCTACTCTCTTTCTCTCTCTTCTCCTTCCCTCTAATGTCGGGTTGAGATTCTTTTCACCATCCTCCTCTCTTCTTCTTCTTTTCTCCTCCTCTTTTCGGCCTTCAACAGAAGCCACCTGATTCCCTCTTCAGCCTCTTCCAATTTCTCTACCTTAGAGTGAAGAATTTTCCCTTGGTCCAAAGGAGGGCGACATGGAGCTAGAGAAAGAGTGAACATCTTAAACCAATAGAGAGCCTAAAGAGAGGTAGGCTCATGTCAAAAAGAAGGTGGAAGTCATCATCCTCATCATCTTCACCAATGTAGCTCTGTTGGTTCCCTCAACAAATGATTAATGAGGATGAAAACCCCCATCCAAAGTATCCACTCCCATCCTACTAGTGCCTTCTTCAGCAGGCACCACAGAGGTTCCTACCTCAGTATGAGCAAAAACATGCCCCAAAATGACAAATCTAGAGGGAGGTGTTGGGACAAGTAAATGAGCGCTAAGTCATAAGTCAGGCATACTTTTAATAATCATTTAGCTTATGATATAAACCACTTTATCTAATTACTTTATTTTATTTATTTTTAGATTAATGATTAATAAAGTGAACATGAGAAGAAATGACATCACAAAGTGGGTTTTTTAAATTGAAAGATCAAAGATGATTTATCAAGTCTTTTAAAAAATTAATATCTTGTGAAAAGATTTATTGTTCATGACGATCTATTTTATGGAAGCAGGTGAGGGGAAAAAGGGAAGGGAAATTAACTAATCCTGTAGGAAATACGAGATTCAGAAGCATTGGTGGAGAAGAAACTAGACTAATCCTAATTTTATTACAATAAAAAGGGGGTGTTTTGCCTTAAAAATAATAATGTCGTTCATCTTTCCTATTTGTCACATCTATAGCCATCACACACCTCTCTTTCTAATTAATTGACCATCATTGCCAACCCCCATCACCCTCATCTTCCACATCAATGCATCTTGGCACCTTGTTCACCATCTCACACCACAACATCATCACCATCTCTATTAACATCATCACATCATCAGACATCAAGCCATCTTCTTCATCATATCACCACCGCATCATCGCCTATCATCACCTACTATAAGCTAGAGTATTATTATTTTAGTTTACTAGATTTGTTTTAAATGTGAAATATTTAGATACTTTATGTGACTTTAATTTCAATAAAAGTGTGAGCTTTATTTCCTTAGCATAGTCTATTTGAACCCATGCAATATTAATTATTTTGGAACAAGAATTGTGTTTTATTGTCTTATTGATTGATTCAATATTCTATAATGATTTATGCTTATTGTTCATAATATGTATGTCAGATTAATTAGGATGCATGCTAATTAGTTTAGTATAGATTCATATGATCGCCTAAAGTTCATATGACAATTTAAAAGGTTTAGGTACGTTAAAGCTATAATGTTTTGGCATACGTATCACCTTAATTGATCATAGGTGGCTCACGTCTATCTCTTTTAATTAGAAAAATTATTATAGATCTTTGTTAAATTAATTTACTGGTAGTTTGTTACAAAAGGTGCTAAATGAGGTTTTTGAATGCTTGGTTCTCTAGTTTATTAAATTCTTGTGCCAGTGCTAGGGTTATTAAAACCAGTAGACTTTATGTTATGACTAGACCTAAGTAAACTAAAAACTAAGGAAAAATAGGGAAGACCCACTAGTGGTTGCCTTTTGTAGTCTAGCTCATGAATAAATCAATTTGTGTGTTACGGACAAATAATAATTTGCACGGTGTAAATAGATTATGCCAAGTGCTTTCCATTATATTGTTAAACTTGATAATTATTTGTTTGATTTTTACTTTATTTCTCTAGTTTGTCGAATTTATTTTTAAAGTTGTAATCTTTATTATTAAATTTCATCCCCTCCCTTCCCCCCTCCCCCAAAAGAGTAGTCTTTTCAGTATGTCTAGATAATCTTAAATTAGTTAGTGTAACACCCCGATCTCACCGGGTCGTGTTACACGCCACAGTCTTTTCCTAGGAAAGACTGTTAAGGCAACTTGCTTAACTAACTTAAAACATAACTTATTGGGACTTAACAGTCAGAACTTAAGAAAACTTACATAGCATATGTGCCACGATTACAGAACAAGGCTTTGGACTTAACCTTAGGCTAGAAGAGGTAGTATTTTCTTAGTTCCTGGAGCGAAACGGACAGAGTTTTCCCTGAAAACTGACCATTTTCCCAGGCCTAAGCCTTATATTAAAATCCCTGAATTGCATAAAAGTACAAAAGAACACTAAAAACTCAACAGCTATACGTCGGAGTCCACAACTCTATGGGCCACACGCCCGGAGTACACAGAGCCTTTCTAATGTTCATAAACCTTACAAAAAGATGATTAATTACATAACCTTACAATCATAATCGACATTATATAACGATATCATAAACACAGCAATACAGTCCAAGCAAGTCCACTCTGGGCGCTCCACGCATCAGTCACATACCTGTAGATCTGGGAAAAAGGGAAAAAGTAATGGGAATGAGCAACCACCGCTCAGTGAGTAAACCCTCTCTCCCAAAACATACTTAAAATACATGTTAACTTACGAAAGCCTTTCGTAATTCATTTTAGTTGAAGAGCTTCCACATAATACATCATATTTGAACCATAACCGAGCGAAGGAATAGTCATACCAAAAAGCTTAACTTTAGAAGAAACCGTAATGCATTGACTTAACATAATAAAGTTACATTAACCCAAAAACATAGCATAAAAGGGGTTTTACACATAAGTTTCACTTACCGAAAATCATACATAGTAACTTATTCACGTAAATGAGGGGACTAGACTCTTAGAGGTACTTTGTTACTGCCATCTCGAGTCGGCCAAACTCGAGCGGCAACATATGCCTATCCGGACAGACATCATACTATGCTGAGACATAATTTTCATACTTAGACTTCAGGCGGGAATCAAACTACCATCCCTGAATCTATCATAACATAACTTATGTGATACCAGGCGGGAACTAAGCCACCATCCCTGGGTCTCAGACTTAAGCTTAAAGTTTCTAGAGTAGCTCCTCCATGTATACATAACATAACATAATCATTCGTACACATACATACTTATACTTATTCATATATATGTCTTAGGAACTTATAACATTCATACACATACATACTTAGTAAACAACATGCTTATACTTATTCATATATATATATATATATATATATATATATATATATATATATATATATATATATATATATATATATATATATTTACATATATTTTGAACTCATAACATAAAAACATAATCCTCTTGCAACTTTAGCTTTTAGGCAAACAACAAGAAAAGCCTCTTAAAAATCATGGTGAGTCTACTAACTCACGATTCAAAACTTGGGTAGTTAACCAGCATGTACTCCAAAGCTAGGATTCGTAAATAATCACCTTCAGTTGCCCTTTTTACGCTCATTTCAATCTTTCAAACGCAAAAGGATGAACATGATACAAGCCAAGTTTGCTAACTCATAAATCGACTTCGTGAATAGCTTAAAAGCTTTTCATAATCGTAATAAATTTGCTAACATGTAAACTAACTTCATAAAATACGTTTACTAATTCGTAAAACGACTTCGTTTCTAACTTAAAAGCTTCGTATAAATGTAATTAGTTTGCTAAATCATAAAACGATTTCGTTTTCAACTTAAAAGCTTCTTAATAATATAATACGTTTGTTAGTTTGTAAAACGACTTCGTTTTAAACTTACAAGCTTCTTATAAACGAAATAAGGTCTGTTAACACGTAAATCGGCTTCATAAATAACTTAAAGACATTTTATAAACGTGAAATGTTTACTAAATCGTATAACGACTTAGTTTCTAACTTAAATGCTTTGTATAAATGGAATAGGGTTGCTAAATCGTAAAACGACTTCGTTTTCAACTTAGACGCTTCGTATAGACGTAATAAGTTTACTAAATCATAAAATGATTTTGTTTTCAACTTAGAAGCTACATATAAATGTAATAAGGTTGCTAAATCGTAAAACGACTTCGTTTTCAACTTAAAAACTTCTTATAAATGTAAAACGATTGCTAACTTATAAAATGACTTCACTTTTTAGCTAAAAAGCTACTTTTAAACGTAAAACGTTTACTAAATCGTAGATCGAAACTCATTTGAGACATAACGTGCTTAGTTAACATTTAATTCAAACTAAGTTCGAAATCGAAACCCATTTGAGACTTAAATACTTAGTTAGCAATAAATGCAAGCTAGATTCATTTGAAAATTCCATATTGAAACTCAAGATAGGAGTAAAAATAAACTAAAGGCTTACAATGTTCACAAACTTGCTAGCACTCAAAAACTTAAAGCACTTGGCTCGTTTATGAGGCAAACATCACTTCATAAATATTCTATGTAAATGCTTCTTGAAACGTAACGGTTTTATTACCTTTTGACTCGAAACTTCATAAAGACTCAAGTTTGACCAAAATCTACCTTGAGGCCATCTTATGAAGTAGTGGGTTTTCAAACGCATTAACCCTAGACTAGGTAACCCAAGTTTGTTTGAATGAAATAATTAGTATTTACAAACTTCTTAAAACCAGGCTTGAATGTACACCAAAACAATAAAGACTTCTTTTCTTTTTAAACCACCCTCTTGTATCCCAAACCATCTTTAATGCTAACTGGTTTGATATGAAAATCGAAAGCAACTTTAGAGAGTCATATGCAGTTCTAAATCATGAAAGCCACCATTTTAAAATATCAGGCAACCTTTCAAGAACATATTGGTTTTGCCCTGGCATAACAAAAGCTTAATTCATTTGTTTGTCCACACAAACAATCGAATTCATACAACAACAATCCAATCTACTAATTCAGTAAACTGATTTGTGTAATTATTATTCGAAATCCATAAAATAGGAGGGATTAAGGGTTTACCCACCTCGAATCTGAGTTATAGCACGTGAAAGGGGCTGGATTGAAGATAAATTTGAACACCCAAAGTTGAGAAACTCCTCTGTTCTTCGCGTGACACACGACTACCACTAAACCCAAAACCCTAACTTGCGATTTTTGAGGAATTCAAGCACAATTAGCATGATTTGAAGGGAATGGACGCAAGGATTCAATTTATAGGGGTAAGGTTGCTCGAATTCTCACCTGCATGCCCGAATTTCACCGAGTGTTCGACCGGTCCTTCGCCAAAATCAACCCTGCCTATGCCCGAATTTTGGGTCAGCCACATGTAGGAGGCTGGCCGGCTCTTGGGTTGGTTGGGTTGGGGCTCGGTTTCGCTGGTCGTGGTGCGTGCAAGGAGGAGAAGCGAAAGAGGAGATGAGGAACAGGGAAAGCAGAGCAATTTCGGAAAGATGAAGAAGAAGAAGAAAGAGGAAAGAGAGAGAGCTCGGGGAGGTCCATGGCTCCGAACCTTTTTGGACACACTTCTTTTTTTTTTTTTTCCTTTCTCTCTCTCTCTCTCTACTAATCCCACACAACTACGGCCCATTGATTAATATTATTTGAATTCTCGGCTCTTAATCCTAAACCGAATTCTAAATATAATCGTGGGTCAACTTGCCCGCCCCTGAATATATTAAGGATCAACTTAGTAAATTACAGAACTATTTCCAAGGTTCAACAATCTGATCGTATTTGGGATTTGCTTTTGTTGAAACTTCAAGGAATCGAAGGCTTGTCTTGTTGCACAGCTTTAGACAAATGTTTTTTTTTTTTGGGGGTTTCTAAGTTGGATAGATCGATAACTTGGGCAATATGGCAGTTGTAGGTTGGCGGATACTAAAATAAAATTTTCTAACCCAACAGGCATAATATTCATTAAGCAAGTACGACAAAACTCCAGGTCTCATAGTTAGATTTCGAGTTTTATTGCGGTTTAGTTTTTACATTAATTTTTCATTCTAATTTCTTTAATTGGTTCCTTAGGATTAATGTTAAAGTTTGTTTCTTTTGAGTAATTTTGATTTTTAAGTCACTTTAGAGTTTGGTTAGAGTCTTAAGCTATAGTGATTAATTTTTAAAATTTATTTCTAGACTTGGTCCCAATTCATTAATGCCAGTTTTTTTTATTTCGTTAGGTTCAAAAAATAAGTCTTTTATTTAATTTTGATTCTTGGGGTTGGATTGAGTCTAGAAGATTATGTTATGGATTTTGGTTATTTCTATTATTAATTTTTGCATTTATTTTATTGTAGTCTACCGTCTATTTGTGTTTTAGATTTTAGTTTCTAATTTCATTTTATGCATTATTTTTTCTATTTTATCTTTGATGGAAATATTTACATATATTTCTCTGTGAATTAATTTAAATCCACCTAGATTTCTAGTTTGGGTAATTTTCTATAATTTTATATATTAATTTTTTGGTTTATTATTTTCTCTTTTAATTTCTATTTTAATTTCTTTATCTTTTTTGTTTTTAATTTTCTATAATAATTAGATTAGGTATTTACAATTTCTATTTCCATAATTTGGTGTAAGATAATTTGAAGTATCAGTGAGTAAGTTTTAATATTTTTCCTAGCTAATTTTGGTTCGTTTAATAAGTAAAAAATGGTAAAAAAATATTACAGTAGTACATTTAATTAGATTTAAGCTTGCATATTATCATAATCCTTCCTCAGGGTATCAACCCCTCCTTACCTATATGACAAGCCTTAATAATTTTGGCGCCATTACCGGAAGAAATTAATAGTTTTTATCTATTTGGTTTTACTACTTTTGTTATTTTGTTCCAACTTTGGTGTTACATTTTTTTGTAGATCTATTTAATTTATGTGATTAGGAGCAGTTCTATGACTGAAGAAAAAAAGGAGCTTCCACCTGAGGAGTTTGAAAGTAAAGTAGTGATTCTAAATCGGTAAGCTCTGAATCGGTAAATGCTAAGAACATCAAAATTGAAATGTCTACTTTACATGAGCGTGTTATACCTAACTTGGAAACGCAACTTTTGCCTATTACTTATGCTTCATTAGACCAACCACCTAAACTCAACTCTGGATTTTTAAAAATGCTTCGAAAATTTCATGATATACCTAGTGAGGACTGATACATCATAGTAATGAGTTCATTATTACATGTTCGACTATGCAACCTGAGGGAATCACCTGGGACTAAATTAGGTTGAGAGCATTTCCCTTTTTGCTTTAGCTAGGATCGGTTAAAGATTGGTTATATACCTACCCCTGCAACATTCACTACATGGACCTAAGTTGATAAAGCATTTTAGAAAAGTTTCCAAGATGGGTCTGTTAGAAAAGAAATATGTGCCATTAAACAAATGACTGGAGAAACTTTTCATGAGCATTTGGAACAATTATAAATTATGTGTTAGTTGTCTCCAACATCAAATCTTTGGATAATTGTTGATTTAATATTTTTATGAAGGTTTATTTCCTATAGATAGAATTATAGTAAATGCTGCTAGTGGGGGGCTTTCGTCAACAAGACTTCGACTCATGCTGGATAACTATTTAATAGTATGGCCCAAGATACCCAATAATTTAGAACTAGGGCTACCCTGTTTATGAAGGTTAATGAGATCAGTTCATGCCAATTTTTTGGTACCCAACTTTTCCAGATCACTGCTATGTTGAACAAACCCGTCACTGGAAGAGTTCGGAATGTAATAGTTTATAGTATTTGTTGTTTAGAGGGGCATCATACTAATGCATGCGCTACACCACAAGGGAAGATGTAAGTGTTATTTTTCCAATCAAGATCAAAGGAAGCATGATCCGTTCTCAAATGCTTACAATAAAGGATAAAGAGACCACTTCAACCTTAGGGATAAACCTAGAAACAATCCTCTAAGACTTCAACAAACAATGTGTCAACCTTCTGCTCAAGTTCAACCGAAATTCCTTTTTAGATCAAGTCATTAAGAAAATGGATGATCAAAAAGAGGAAAATAATGCTAGGTTCCAAAACATTGAGATGACCCTTACGTAGATTCAATAATAACATACTGAAACTAATATCTTAGTTAGCAACCTATAGGCTTAAATGCAACATCGAATACCAATCTTAACCTTACCAAAATTCCAAGGATGAAATAAGTGCCATGATGCATAAGAGTGGGAAAGTGTTGAAGGAACCTAGAAAGAGTAGAGAGTTAAAGCTAAAAATTGAGGTTAAGGAGCCTAAACCTAACCAAAACAAAGATACAACCCATGAAGTAGGCGAAAAAAGAAAGAACTTTCCAAGCTAGTACCACATTTTCCTAATAGACTGAGAGTCATAGCTCATAAGTTAAACATCGCAAACTAAGAAATATTAGAAACATTTAGGAAGGTAGAGATCAACATTTCTCTCCTAGATTTCATTAAGCAAGTACCTCATTATGCTAAGTTGTGTACTATCAAATGAACCTTGAAAAGGAAGGAAAAGCTAAGTGTGGGGGAAAATGTATCTAATGTTTCCGAAAGAAACTGCTCCTAAGTGAAAGGACCCAAGCGTCTTTTCTATAATTGTAAAATTGAAAACCTCTACTTTGATAGAGTTATACTTGATTTAGGTGCTTCTATTAATGTTATGCCTAGGTGAATTTACGATAAACTAAACCTAGGGGAGTTGAAGAAAAATGTTCTAATCATTCAACTGGCTTATATGGGTAATGTATACCTGAATGGAGTCTTAGAGGGTGTCTTAGTTGAGTCAATGAGCTTGTTGTTTCCGTATTTTTATGTGTTGGACATGGGTGATAGATAGCATGACATTCCTATACAGCTTTGTAAACATTTCTTAAAACATCTTGGACAAAAATAAATGTGTGTGAAGGAACCTTAACCATGGAATTTGATGGTGATGTTATTAAATTCAACATTTTAATGCAATGAGATTTCCTGCAAATTTTAACTATGTTTATGCACTTAATGTGATTAATAAATTCCCTCAAGATGCTTGTGAGTTGTCTCATGATGATGAATTACTAACTGTTCTCACTAAAGATTTGAATCATTTTGTGTTTAGTGGCATTTCTAGCCATGTTAATAATGATGTAGTAGATGTCAAAGAGTTTTTGCTGCGATTGCAAGTAATTCACATATTTAGGTATCTTGAATATTACCTTAAAATAATGCAAAGTTGTTACCCTCTTAAATTTCTCCTGTTAAATTAGAACTGAAATCATTGCCTAAAATCTCAAGTATGCATATTTAGGGGACAATGAGACTTTGCTCGTTGTAATCTCTAGTGCAGTTACACTTGCATAGGAAGCTTAAATTGGTTAAGGTGCTTAGAGAACATAGTGAAGTATTAGGATGAACTTTAGCATACGGCAAAGGACTTAGCCCTACAGTATGTTCACATAACATCAAACTAAAATTAGATATTAAGCCTAAGAGAGATCCTCATGGGAGACTAAACCCACGCATGATAAAGGTAGTTTAAAAAGAAATCCTGAAATGGTTAGATGCTAGAGTGATATACCCATAGCTAACTCTAAGGGTGTTTAGTCCCATACATATGGTTTCTAGAAAGAGAGGGACACTAATAGTTCAGAACAAAGAATGTGAGTTAGTACTTACCCAAGTTCGAAGTAGCTAGAGAGTATGCATTGATTATAGAAAACTAAATAATACCACAAAGAACGACAACTTCCTTCTTGCCCTTTATGGACCAAATGTTAGATAGACTAGATGGAGGTTAGATCATTACTTTTTAGATGGATATTTAGGATACAATCAGGTTCCAATAGCTCCTGAGCATCAATAAAGGCCACCTTCACCTGTCCTTTTAGCACCTACGCTTTTAAGAGTATGCCTTTCATAATGCTCCTGCTATATTTTAAATATGCAAGACTTTTTCTAATTTTATCACCAAAATTATGGAATTTTTCATAGATGATTTTATTGTACATGGTGTTTTGTTTGATGAATGCTTGCATCGTCCTACTTTAGTGCTTAAAAGTGTTGCACTGAGACTATTTGGTGCTTAATTTTGAAAAGTATCATTTCATGTTGGAGTATAGGGTAGTACTAGATCATACATTGTCATCTAAGGGATTAAAGTCGATAAGGCTAAAGTAGACATTATTCAATCATTGCTCTATCTCCAATGTGTGAAGGAGTCAAGGTTAATTTTTAGGTCATCTTGAATTCTATAGAAGATTTATGAAGGACGTTTCAAAGATTGCCTCTCATTTATGTTTTGTACTTCCAAAAGATGGTCCATTTGATTTTAATAAGGATTGTAAGAGAGCTTTTGACTAATTGAAATTGAAATTGACCACTACTCCCATAGTACAACCCCCTAACTAGGTCTTACCTTTTGAACATGATGTGTGACTCTAGTGATAAGGTAGTATGGGCGCTTTTAGGTCAAAGAGTACATGGAGAAGGTACCTTATGTGATTTAAGTATGAGAGATGCAAAATCCAGGTTGATTAGATGGATTGTATTGTGTTAAGAATTCCAATTAGAAATTAAAGACAAACCACAAGCTGAAACTTACTGGGTAACCATCTGAGTAGGCTTGAAAATGAAAAAAGTAGTAGTTTATTGAGTGAACGTTTTCCTTATGAGATGTTATATACTATCACTGATAGGCTAGCTTAGTATGCTAATATAGTAAACTACTTAGTCACCAAGACCTTCTTTCCCAAGGAGTTGTCTAAAGCCCAAAAAGAGAAGATAAGATCTTTGTCTGAGTATTATGCTTGGGATGACTCTTACTTATGGAAATTTTATGGAGATTAGATCACAAGAAATTGTTAGATAATAGTGAAATTCATTCTATTTTGACTTTTTGTCTTTCTTCTAGAAGTGGGAGACATTTTAGAGTAAACAAAAAGCAGTGCATAAAGTATTGGAATATGGACTCTATTGGCTTACTATTTGTAGAGATACTTATGAATTTTGCAAAAGATGTGAAGCACGCCAAAAGACTAGTAATTTATCTAGAAGGAATAAAATGCCTCTGCGTAAGGTGTATCTTTGTCAAAATTTTGATGTTTGGACATCGATTTCATGCGATCTTTCCCCCTTCTTTTGGTATACTTGTATTCTTCTGCATGTTGATTATGTATCTAAATGCGTTGAAGTTGTGGCTACTAGAGTTGATGATACTAAAAGTATGGCAAAATATGTTAAGTCTCATATTCTACATAGAAATGGCAAAATATATTAAGTCACATTTTTGTAAGATGACTCTTGCGCTTTGTTAGCCAAATGCTATGTAACTCATAAGGTGTCTATTGTATATCATCCTTAAACAAATAGCCAAGCTAAGATTTCCAATAAAGAGACTAAGGGAATTTTTGACAATGTTGTTAGTCTATATAGGAAACATTGGAATCTTAGGTTGGATGAAGCTCTCTGGGCAAAAAATTATAGCCAGATACCCTGCATTGTGCAGAAATCATAATTCGAGGGCCATGTTATTAGAATATATTTAAAAGGTCCAATATTCTGTAGAAACTATTTTAAGTGAATACTTTATAATTTTTATTTTCATTTTTTGCTCTACACTTTTCATATTTACATATTGTAACCCAATACTTAAAAATTAAAAAGTTCGCATATTTTACCCTAATACTTAAAAGCTTACTTTCAAAAATTTTATTTTTGTGCATGTGTTATTCTGCTCACAAGTACTACTCAATGCCCTCCTTCAAATGGTATCATAGCCACGTAACCAAAAATAATTAAGTTAATTACATTAATCCATAGTTAATTAAGATAACTATGTTTAATGCTTGAATCATCATCTACTTCTCATGCACCTAATTATTCACATATTGTGCATAATCTAAAATGAACCACTTTAGTAGCACGGCAATTAAACTATATTACTGATATAGTTTTAGAATTAAAGGTGAAATTAGCCGAAATAAGACTGAAGTTAAGGAGATAAAAAGCAGTTGTCTCTCATCCATCTTTCTTTGGTCAATGAAAGTAGATATAGTGAAAATTTTGATTTAAGCATTAGCACTCCATTTCAGCACAATTATCCTTTCTAATACCTTAAAAACAAAAATTCATTTCCTTTGTATGATATAAAAATCCAAAGAGGAGTAGGAAAAAAATCAACTGAAAAATCAAGGAAAAAAATCATCTGAAAAGGTAAAGAAAGAAGAAGAGGATAGAGTATAAGTAGTATAATCTTGAGGAATTATGGAATATGTTTGATAAAGGGCAAAGCCTAGAAAAATTAAACAAAATCATGGGTGCAATAGTTGAAAAACAAGATGCATTATCTAATGATAATGAAAAGACAAATAATGTCCAGTTAAAAGATGAAATATATCAGCAGATGAACCTAATTAAATTACAGGATCTTAATGTTTTTTCTTAAAAAGAAATTAGAAAAAAATTGGTAAAGAAATATGGTAAAATGGTATATGATGGTGAAGTCATTGAGATTAGAAAAGAACTCAGTACGGATGAAATTGAATCCAATCTAGTTAATAATGTAATCTCAAAACCTGAAGAGTTTGGTGAATAATCTAGAAGAAACACTCGTTTCATGAGACCTGGATATGTTCCAGCAGGACATAAAATCAATTTTTTCTTTTGGTTCATCCCAAGAAAGACCACATCCATTGAAGAAATTGGCCTTAGCCCAATTAGCCAAATAGGATACATCTTAAATACCGACGGAGCTTGAAATAGAGAAGAAATATTTGAGCATTGGAAAAGGGGTATGAATAGCGCCCTGAACTTATGGTCTACTGAAAATTTCCTAAACTATATCAAACGTAGTTTTCATGTCACTGTAGTTGACTGATATAACTCATTAGATGAGGAAGGTAAAAATAAATTAAGAATGATGGAAACACTAGCTGCTACGTTCAAAAAATTATATAAGGAAATCAAAATTGAATTTATAGGAGCTAAACTTGATTCTGAATGAAAAGGTAGAGAATGGCCAAAAACAATTATTAACATAGAACTCTGGGACATGAGATATCTAGAAAGTTACATCGTTGAATTTAGTCAATATTATTACAAAATTTGGCATAATGAAACCAATCTTGGTATGTTCTATAATAAATTACCATATACGATAAATTCCATAATGAAAAGTAATTGCATGCCTTAAAAAAGTAGATGTCACGGACACCCTTGGTATAAGAATCTCTTATTTAAGAAAATGGGTCAATGATCAATGTCTTGACCTCCAAAAGTAAAAGAAAATGAAGAAACAGTTTCGAGCCTATTAGTATTCTCCTCACCAATGGGAAGCTAAACCTAAGAAGATAAGAAAAAAAAAATTCTATAAGAAAATGAGCTTTAACAAACAAATGGGAAAGAAATACAAAAGAAAATATTATAACAAACCAAGCCCCAAAAAACAAAAATTTTTTTAGAAAAGCTGCTTATGATGCTACCGGAAAAACAGCTGCAAGTGATTGGACATGCGAAGAAATAGAACATTATGTAAACAAATGCGAAAATAGGAAGAATAACTATTTTATAGAAACTTTGGGTAGTCCAGATTATTTTGAGCTTAGCGAAGAAAAAGCACTAGATCTGACTCTAAAAAATAACAAGGGAATTGTTGAAATTATACTAGAAGATGATATGAAGAGAGTAATTATAAAGAAATTAGTCGCATGATAGAGAGTAGTTCAATTAGTCTTGGCGATCTTCAAGGGGAAGAATTCATTGTAGATAACGAGAATGAAGATGTCAAAGGAGACTGGGTTCTTCTTATAATTCAAAAAGATATGATCCATAAAAAATCAATCTTTCAATTAAAGAGCAAGTATGTATGCGAAATAATGGAAGGAGATCTAAAACAAAAGACTGTAAGTATGATGTGGGAGACATTAACCTCATTAATTGGAAAAAAAAATCCTTAGGCATAACAAACCTGGAAAGTACAAGTATATCCATATTTGAAATTGTCCAATTTCAAATTACTCTGTTACAATATTATGGCAAAGATATTGATCTTTGAACTTTGCGCTATTATATTAGGCATATCAAATTTAATAATCAAATTCCACAGGAATTAAGACTGATTTATGTGATGGAACAGTTGAGTTCAATTGTTGACTGATATTATATGAGTGTAATAGATGAATTTACTGAAAACTTCCTTTCTCTTAAGATAAAAAAAGTTAGGATGGATATAAAAAGAGGAGATTAGCCACTACGGATATGCTACAAAATGGTATACAAGTTAGATAATGCTATAGATCCAAAGACTAAGATAACAATGATAGAAGCAAACAAATTTGAAAGTCCTACTCCAGTCCAAAAGATTCAAAGGATAAAATCCAATCCGTGAGAGATAAAAATCAATAGTTGTTGGATATTTAACTTTACCAATCCACAAAAATCAAGAAGAATAATGTAAGAAAAATTGAATGGAATGGTAAAATTACCATCAAACCCTAATTATTAAGAAGCATGAGTACAAAATGAAAATAGGAAGAAGGATCTTCATAGCTAAATAAGAATTTAAAGATGATGAGACAATTAGTATAACTAGTGAAATGAGTAGAATGAGTTTTGAACCTGCAAAACACAGTGTTGAGCAAAGTATGAGTTTAGATAGAAAAGCCATTGGGTACAAAACAAGAACTATTAGCGAGCTAATCTATGAGGATGAATTAGTCAAAAATATGACTATGGAGATACATTATGAAGTGATCAATACTAATCTTGATAGCATCTATCCCATTAAAGGTAACTTAGAGGGATATAATAAATATGAATTGTGTGCCTACATAGATGGTGGTTGTTCTATCCCTTTTAGAAAACATCATTATTTCTAGAATTTATGAGGAAGAAAGCCAAGAATCCTTTACAAGGATACCTAACAATGGCTTATTTGTATGCTTAGAGAGATATAATAAATCTAAATTGTGTACCTACATAGATCGTGGTTGTTCTATTCATTTTAGAAAAACATCTTTATTTCTAGAATTTATGTGGAGGAAAACCAAGAATCCTTTAGAAAGATACCTAACAATAGCATAATAAGCCATAAGGAGGCCATAGAAGGGTTATTAATAGAAATAACAGAAGTCTAATACATTATACCAGACCTATGTGCTGCTCGTCAACCCTCCTATGATATGATTATTGGAAATAATTTTCAAAGACTATATTGTCCATGCACACAAACCATAAACCAAATAATATTCAAAATAAATGGTCACTCAACCCCTATTGATAAGTTAAACAGGACATACATTCACTAGAAGATTGATTTTACGCACAGCCACTGTGGTGAAAAGGTAATATCTGCATAATGTGAGGTAGAATGAACAATCTCACTATTGGAATTATCTATTAAAGAGCATATTATGGAACAACAAGAGCATATTATGCGAAGACTCTACTCTAATAACCCCCTCAAATTTTAGGACAAAAATAAGATATTTGCAAACATTACTTTGCTAAATCCGGCAACCATTATCCAAGTTAAACAAATGGTGTATATACACAAGGATATCCAAGTATTCGATAAGCAAATCAAAGAATTTTTGGGTAAAGGGTTAATCAGGAATAGTAAAAGTTCTCACACCAGTCTCGCTTTCATGGTAAGAAATTACAATCAAGAAAAAACTGAAAAGATAGAATGGTAATCAATTATAAAAAGTTAAAGACAATATTGTCTTTAATGGTTATTATATTCCTAACAAAATAGTCATTTTCAATGGAATTCAATGAGCCTCTTGGTTCTCAAAATGAATTACAAAAGTGAATATTAGCAAATAAAAATGGATGAAGAAAGCATTACTTTAACTGCATTTAGTGCCCCTTAAGGGCATTATGAATGGATAGTAATGTTATTTGGTCTAAGAAATGCACCTCAAATATTTCAAAGAAGAATAGATAATATCTTCAAAAATCTTAATAACTGCTATCTAGTTTACATTAATAATATCCTTGTCTTTTTCAAGACCATAGAACGGCACAAAGATGATGCTCTAGCTATGACCCAAAGATGTATTAATCATAGTATTATTCTTGGTAAGAATAAGTGCATTTATGGTGAACAAGAAATCAAGTTTTTAGGTCTAGAAGTAAAAATTGGACAAATCATTTTCCAAAAGCATATTTTACCAAAAATAGAAAATTTTCCTAAAAAATTTGAAGATAAGAAGCAATTAGAAAGGTTTCTTGGATGTCTTACCTATTCTTCAGATTTCATTAAAGATCTAGCCAAATTGAGAAAAACATTGCTGCAGAAACTCAAGAAAGAAGTAAGTTGGTCATGGACCACTAGTGATTCAAAGATTGTTCAAAATTTCAAAAAGATGTGTAAAATTCTTTCTATTTTTAATTTGCCTAATGCAATAGATGATTTAATTCTTGAAACAGATGTCAGCAATGAGGATTGAAGGTATTACTTAAAATCAAAGAAAGAGAAAAACTTTGTAAATACTGCAATAGAAGTTTTAATAAAGTAGAATGCAACTATCCCATAAAGAAAAAAGAAATTCTTGCAGTCATAAGGGGAATTAAAAAGTTCCTGATCTTTTTAACTTCAAAAGATTTTCTTATTCATACTAATTGCAAAGGAATACTTGGTTTTGTGAAAAAGAATTTATCAAATATGCAAGCACAACGGCGACCCATGGGTTGGCAATTATGACTTAACTAGTTTTCTTTTTCAATTGAACATGTATAAGGACTGAAGGTTCTCTAACAGATAATTTAACTCGTGAACTTGCCAATAATAATCATTAGAGCAGAACTCCTACCAAAAAAGGAGGAAATCCAAAATGAAATGTCACTACTGCTAGAACGGGTTTCTCTTTCTAGTAGAATCCCTATGGATATTTTGGAATTTCATACAATAAGTAGATCATGTTTTGGTCTAATGTCTTCTGCTTATCTAATAGTACAAGGATTCAACCTTTTAGAGTTACCAATGAATTATAATATTCAAGAAAAAATAACCTCCCATGTTCAAGAAAAATGGTTTAATGATTGGTATGCAACCTGTATCGAGTACAATCATAATTATTCTTATGATATTTGGGAGTCATGGAGTACTATGATCTTCTTTCCTAATATATCTAGAGTTGGAAGTGTAAAATTTCCAACAAATTCAATCTCTTCAGATGACCCCCGTCATGACAGCCTAGGAATATGGAATGGTAGCTTACCTCATGGAAATCCCATATTCAAAGTACCCATTCTTCTCAAAACTAACTACGTTTCAGTAGTGCATGTTTAAAAAGATCCATTGTATTCTTACATCCCCTTATGGTCCAACAAAAATTCTACACAATAGAAGTTCATAGGTCGGGGAACATGGTGCAATAATTGAGTATTAAAATTGAAGAGCCAAAATAGCCCATTATCTTATTCAATTGGTTGATTTAGACGATCCTAATGATCAACGACGAGAATGGTTTCCAGAACGACAAGAAGTAGTTAGCGACCCTACATTAGCAAGAGCCATCGGTTGTTACAACATTTATCATCAATGTGGCATTAATTGAACAAGGAAGAACACTACTGCATTGTGGACTTTCATTTATCATAATGATTTTAGCAAATATATGAAGCTAGAAAGAGCTATTTCAGAAGATGTCTTTGATTATCTCTTTGATATTGGAGCTAAAAAATTCTTATCATAAAAAGGAAAGAAATATCTTCATGAATTATTTGAAAGATGGGATGCAGAGCATCTTCAACTTGATGAAGATTTTGATGATTATCTAGATAATTATAGACTAGAAACATTATCAGAGATGAAGGCATACAAAATCTCAATATAGATTATTAGTCTTGTCAACATTAAGGGCTCTAAAAATCTGCTGCACCATTATTGCACTATTTTGTCAAGTGTCAAGTCAGTAAAATAATACAGTCTACTATAGCCATGTAAGTGCAGTCGTGCTCATATGAAAATATCAGTATATATACTGTAGCCATTAGGGCATTGTATGTATTCCATCTCCTCTATAAAAGGAGATGATGAGTGTTGAGAAGGGACATGTTCATTTAAGCATACTTGACCAAAAGAGAAGTCGGGATTCTCTATTTAGTTTTTAGGGACACTAGTTGGGAGGCCGCCCAAAATTTTCAGGGAAGTTTACATTTAATTTTACACTATTTTCACTAGTTTGCATGCATTAGGGAAAATGTATAAATTAAGTATGGGGAGCGGGGTGCATTCTACATTAAGCTCTGTTGTCTTACATTATCATTCTGGAAAAAAAAAATACATAATAAAAATTAAAAATTAGAGTCCCTTTTGTGTCTTTCTTGCAAAGAAATGCATGAATATGAGTAGAAGGTATGCCTCCCTTGCTTAAATTTTGTTCTACTTTTTTTTAGTCTATATGTAAGGGAGAACTCTTGAACATGGTAATTGTCATTCAGAGTAGATTTGAGTTATATATGTGTTTCTTTAATGACTTACAGTCATGATCATTCATTTTATTTGATCACGCCATGTGATTGTGATTAGAGACAATAATAGGACTTAAACTATTTCCCTTAGATTGACTGAAATAATAAAATAATTTATTTAATTGTAACTTTTCCTGTCTTGCCTTAAAAGGAAAAAAAAAAAACAAGGGAGAAAGAATAAAAACTATGTTGGTTTACTAACACATACAGGTTCAAGTGGTGTAATATTTGTTCCTCTTAATCAAGCTTCTTTAATTTGAGGCTTGTGAAGGGAAGACACCTATACTGAGAGGTATAACCCCATTTACAGTTGTCCATGACTCGAAACATGCCAATAGCTAAAGAAAGGGAAAAAAAAAAGGAGAAAAAGCTAACTCTAACACCTTCATTCGAGAAAGTGTGAGACAAGGAGTGTTTAAGTTTTAAGATCCTATTATAGGCCTCAAATATGTGCTTGCATGGATTTTTTTCCCCCCAAAAAAAAGAAATTGCTAGGCAAGTTTAAAATCAATTTTAATGAGTTATTTCTTCTAGTTTAGTTGTCTCTATAGTCTTACTACGCCTTAAATATATTTACTTTTGTAAGACCTCTTGATTGGTGTATGCATAAAATGGATAGTTATTGTTCTTGTCAACCTATTAGATATATCATGTAAGGCTAATGAAAAAACTCTTTGATATCAATTGGGTGTTTAGTAGTTTTCCACTTGTTTGCAAAAGACTAAGTAACGTTTGAATAAAACTATTTTCAAAGTAAGGCAATGCCTAGATACGCATGTTGAAGGTGAAGTTTAGAAATAGAACAATTCCTTCTATCATGTATCCTTGATTGATGCAGCTTTGAATACTATACTTCAGTTATCGATTTTAGTATTAAGCGAATGTTTACTTCACATTTGTGTGTGACATTATAAGAAAGACAAGTAGTTTTTAGGCTAGGTCTTATATTTCTTTATAGGAGAACGTCCAAAGTTTAAGTATGGGGGAATTTGTTAAGTCATAATTTATACGTATCTTTAATAATCATTAGCTTATTTTATATAAATTATTTTATCTAATTTACTTTATTTTATTTATACTTTAGGTTAATGATTAATAAAGTGAAGAGGAGAGAAAAAGACAATAGAAGGTGGGTTTTATACCATAAAGTGTAATAGCCCAACCTTAAATCATGTTTATTTATTTAATTATATCATGTTAATGTTTTTCTCACATTTATTTATCGCATTTAATCATCTCGGTGGGAAAAAAATTCATTTGGGCCCTCACTTTGCAATTCGACTTTTTATTAACGAAAAGAAAAATTCGAAAAAATTGGTATTAAGCCTTGATAATTATAACTTAAGTGATTAAATTATTTTTTCATGACATCACAACAATTTAATTTTGAGTTACGCAAAAACATTATCATTACGGAGTGTTTTATTACCGAGCCCAATTTATTTTGGCCCAATTTGAAGCGCAACAAGCTTCCCTAATTAAACCTAGCTAATTACCATGGTTTAAGTCTAACCCAAGTTAGGTAAAAGCCACTTTTGAGGATAAAAATGTAGCCACATAATTTTGGATCGTTTCAAACTAAGTTAAAAAAAAAAAATATCACTCAAACCTCTCTTTTTTTTCCCCTCGACCCAGCTGGCTGCCCCTCTTCTGCTACTATTTTGCCACTGTTCCAGCCAGCCCATGGTTGCCTCAGTCCACCCCAACCCGCTAGTACCACTAGCCACTATCCTCAATCCTCAAAACCACCAAACGTCACCTCCATCTCTTTTTTTTTTCAAGCTTAAAGTGGGTAACCTTAACTTTGTATCTTTGGATTTTTATTTTTTTTTGGTATTTTGATTCTTGATTATGTTGATTTGAGTTTTGATCATGTTCTTTGGATGGAAATAAGAGTTATTTTAATGTTTTTAATAGCGGTAGAGTCAAGATTCAAAGTAAGGGGAGGCGAGGATAATACACATAACATAAACTTTAATAGTTCTAAAAATGAAGTGCATAACAGGCAGGGGCATTGAGCGTGAGTGCAGGTAGAGAAAGGAGGATTGTGCATGGGTTGAGAAACAAAAATAGAAGAAATTTAAAGGGCACTCGTAAAAATTCAAAATAAAAAAATACACAAAAGGTAGTACAAGAAGTTAAACCCGCGACCTCCCACCCATAGCAACAGGCAACCAACCACTCTGCTGTGCACATCTTTGTGATGTATTTAAGAACTAATTAATATTTATTTATTTTTATTTCATCCAGAATATCTCATTTTTTCCCAAAAAGCTGGGGGGTCAATTGACCCCCTTGCCCCATAGTGGCTCCGGCCCTGGATTTTAATTGTTGATTGAGCTTGAAGCATGCTAAGGTTTAGGGTTATCCATGATCATGCAAGCTTAAGTTAAATTGAGGGGTGTGGATTGTTTGTATTTAATTTTGTAGTCTCTAATCCTATTAATGATTATAATGGTATTTTTGGCGATTTTGAAGGAGAGATGAAGATGACTTAAGTTGGCCATAAGCTAGGATTTTAATAATTATGCATGGTTTAGCTTTCTTTTGGTATCAAGCATGTTATTTGTGTATACTTGAATGAAAAATGAATCTTTGGTGTGTCTTTCAACTTGAAAATGACTTGGTGTGATTCTTTATAGGGGTGCGTTATGGGAATTTTTTCAATTGATTATAAGAAGTCATTTTGCTCATTTATGCAAATAAGTAAGCTTATGAATGTGTTTTGACTGTTTTGAAAAAAAGAGGAATTGAAAATTTGATATAGATGACTTTGGAGTAAAATTAAGTAATATAGCTTTGTAAGATGGTAAGAATAAATGACGCTCTATTAAATGATTTTAAGGAGTAATTTTAGATGAAGAATTATGTGAAAAGAAGGGGAAAAACAAGAACAGTAGGGCTGTGAACAGAGGGGGCCACTTTACGATTAAACTGGTACTATTTGACCCATTGAATACTTATGATTTTTGGTGGGTCGATAGATTTTCAAATGCTTTCTCAATCGCCTCAATCCGAGGTATGTGGAAAAAAGTTATGGCCGTTTTGCTAGGACTACATAGGATAGACTGAAGCTAGCACAATTATGTTTAAACCCAATTTTGGGAACCCTATTGTAGGAACTACATTTTACTTTGCAAATGAAAGTTTTGAAGGACATTTTAAGCTTTCCATATTGGGGATTTATGTCTTAAGTTGAAGTTGGGAGTTTAAGTTACGAGATATTTAGTTTAGCTCCTGTTAAGCCTTTACCCCTTTTAAACAAATTTATCAACTATGACAATAAGTACTTTTGCTAAGTATATATTCCTATAATGATATTTTTGAACAGAGTCAGGGCTTAATCTATCATTCCCTTACCTGTTTGTGTATAATCATACTTAGTGAGATTTCATTAAACGTTCCAGGTACGTTCATTACCTGTATCTTTAGAAATCAGCACATGTTTATCAAAATTATAATGTTTTGATAAATACATTAATAAATCAGTTTAATCAGTGGTTTGTCACAAAATTAGTGACCCCATTAGTTATCAATTACAAGGCATTCTTCTTCAGTTACCTGCGCAACTTCAGGCCTGGTCCCCCGATCGGCTTGGTAGGTGTACATCTATCTATAGATCTTAACAGTCATCGGGGTTCACTATTAGATAATAATTAGCATTACAGTTTAATGGAGTCCTACCTAGCCATGACCTTGTCCATGATGTACCAAGTCCAGAACGTCCAAGAACGAGGTCCCAAGTTCAAAGGATGGCTCACATTTTACAAGACTCCCAAATTGCTACAACCGGGTTGCTTGGCCTGAAAATGCCCGATTTTGTTCATCTCATAACTTAAGCTACATTGCGGCTTAAGTTTGATATTTTTGCATTTTTGGAATCCTTACCATGTCTACTTTCAGGTCCAAGCATTCATTTCCAATCATGCACACAAAAAGGTGAAAGTCAAGGACTTTTGTCAAACCGACCAGTTTTGCAACTAAACTACACGGTTGGATGTTTTAGTGGGATCAGGCTACTTAAACATTGTTTAACCTTGATTTCTTTTTTGGGGGGCTTTATACACATCTTAAAGTTTCCTCCTATGGCCTGAAAACAAAATCATGCTCACTTTTGCTAAGTTAAATCAGGTTTGAAAACCGGTTTAATTCTGCCCGTGCACCCGGTTTAGCTGCGCGGTTTCTTTTTTCCTCTTCCTGTGGGTTTACTTCATCCAATCCAGCTTGGCACACGTCGCAAGAAGTCTAGAAGGCCAATGATCAGCTGAGCACCTTGAGAAGAGCAACCAATAGCAAGCTTGCTGCAAAAGAACCTTATCTCTTGAACATGATTGGCCGGCCGTAAAGGGAGAGTTACTTTTCGGCTGCCCATGTGCTTTCAGCATTGTTAGCAGCATACTTAAGCCTAAGCATGATCTAATTAAGTTGTAATATCATTTGTTTTGCTTTCCTTAAAGTTAAGAGTGAAATTAGATCAAGTTTAAGGCATGATTGTACACGGTTATCCCTAACCGTAGAGATGTGTGCTTGCTCGTAAGGGTGCTATCTAGGCTTGTATCAAAAGGAAAACATGCAGCTTTTGCTGAAACATTAAGCTTGAATTTCAGAACTCCATTTGAGAGCTTTTGCTTTCAAACTCCAAAATCTTCACTTGCTTATCCTTAATCTGGTCTATTAAGGTGGTGATCAAGCAAGTCCTAACCTTGAATTAAGTGGTGTTTCTGCATCTTAATCCAAGTTTAGGGACTCTAAGCTTATGTTTGGTGGTGATTTTGTATCCAAACATTAAGTTTAACTCTATCTTTTTCATTGCTCTGCTACTCGGGTTCAAGATGATAAACTGAAATTTCAGTTTGCAAACCGTGCGCCTTTGCTTTCTTGTTTTGGATTTCCCTTCTCCCTTCAAAGGTACATAACAGTTTTATGTTCATCTCACTCCCTGTTTTAAATTAAAATGAATCCAACCAACTTCTCCATGAATATTTAACAATACCGGAATGCATATACCGAGCTTCGACTCACAGTTCGAAATATTTTCATATTTTATTTTAGGCAAACACTAAGTAAATCGCCCTCAAGATAGTAGGCCAACTAGAGGAAATAAGTGAGCACGGAAATTTGAAAGGAATAGTGGTGTATTAGTTCTGTAATATTTTTAGCACTATATGGTGAAATATTCTGATGTTAGAACTATGTACCCTGCAGAGAGTTACTATATTTTGGTGTAAACTTTGAGATAGTTAGAAACTGTTTATGTATGGTTCTGATGGTTTATGATTGTGTGAATTCTTTGTGGTGGCAAATGATGTTCAGCTTTGTTATGCTTGTTGTTTATAAGTGAAGCCTTGTCCTTTTTGGATGGTGGTAATGCCCCAATCATTGGGTTATCACTTCTAATTAGTGAAATTAATGGAAAGAATACAAACCATGGGTTATGTGCATCAGGGATGTTATAGATTTGGTATCAGAGCCAGGTTTTGATTTTCTTGATGGGATACGGAGTTTGGAGTTTAGATATAGGAGGGTGAGAAGGTTTATTAGTAAGGGATATCGTATACTGTTATAGACTTGTCATATTAGAAATGTGTATTGCTTATCTTCTACATGCCCCTTATTTATGCTTTCCTTGCTAGATGGATCCTTACGCAGCTAACATGATGTCTGGTGCATCTGTGGCTGCCCATATTTCACTGTTGCATGCCAACATAATAGCTCATACGCAGGACCCTTTCTCTGAGTTACACAACATCACAGTTCGTACATGTAGATTGTTATGTTCCTTACCTACGGTGGACCCGTGGATCGAGTTTAGACTCAGTTATCATGATTTCATGATGATGGGAAACCCAGGTAGGGATGGGCCTAGGTTTCAGATCCAGGAGGCTTGGGTTACGATCACTTTAGAGTTCATGCTTAGGGAGGAGTTTGATCAGAGAGGGATCACCAGGAAGACCCTACAGCATGTTTTTCCTCTACACCACGCACATCCTCCACTCGCATCACCTGCACCAGCTCAGGGACCACCATCACCGCTTGCACCGAACACTCCTCAGATGCTGCACAGTCTTGGGGAAGTTCATGTGGTGGATCTCCCCTACACACTGGAGATCATGGTACTTAGTCCTGATGACGAGCCCATGGAAGGTCTCGAGGACCGTCTAGAAGAGGAGGATCAGTATATTAATGAGGTAGTGGAGGAGCAGTAGATTGACTATGAGATCGATGAGGCTGTGGGAGAGCAGCATGTTGATTAGGAGATCGATGAGGTAAAGTTAGGAGCATCGGACAACGGCTTTGACTTAGGCGAGGAGCCTGAGGATGAATCTGACCCAGATTACAATCCATCTAGGGATCGTTAGATTGTTTTAGGTGTTGACTTGAGTAGGTTACATTTTGAGTCTCGCATATATATAGCACGGTCAGTTCGAATGGATGCATTTTAGGTAGTATATGGCATTGTATATAGTCAGTAAGATCCTTCTGACTGTGTGAACTGGGTCCATTTACCTTGTTAGGAATGTGACGGATTTAGTGTACAGGGCTAATTAGTGTTTTGGTTTGGGGTAGGTGTCAGAGCTGACCTTAATTAGTCAGTTAGATGTGAAGTACTCTTATTGATCATGTATATAAACAAGTAGCTATGTATGTAAATAAGCAATTATGGAATGATATAATGAAACTTTGGTTTCTATTTTAAATAATATTTAAGCCATATTAAATGTAGTTGTTGGGCATGCTTATCTTATATGTTAGGTTATTCTAGTGATTGAATCGTTTCGCTTAATGTATGATTAAAATGTCTGAATCAGTGCAAAACAATATGGAGACTCATATAGGGAATAACTCGGACCATGGCTAGGGATCTGGTGAACAAGCCTTATATAATGTGCCACCAAATTTTGGCAAAATGCCCCCAATTCCCCCTGAGTTAGCTAACAACATTAGGAACCCGGACTACTGGCCAACTTTGGTAGCTGAACTGATGAAACGGATTTCCCAAGTATCTACTGAAATCCCTCATAAAGATGATAAATTAGCGGATAGGGTAGCATGACGCAACCCTAAAGTGTATGACGGAAAGTATGATCTAGTGGAATTAGAGGAATGGATAAGGGGAATGGAGAAAACTTTTACAGTGGTAGAAGTTCTAGAAGAAAAGAAGGTAAACATTGGGACGTATTATTTAACTGGTGAAGCTGATATTTAAGGGAACACCATTAAGGGTAGGCTCGTAGGGCCTGAATTCAGTTGGACTAAATTCCTGGAGGAGCTAAGGGCAACATTTTGCCCAGTTATAGTTCAAAGACAAAAGGAGAAAGAGTTTATGGAACTGAAGATGACTAGTAGTATGACTGCATTGCAATACGCTAGTAAGTTTATAGAACTGTCTAGATTTGTACCCGAATTTATGTCATCTAAAAGGTTAAAGACGAGGAGGTTTGAAGAGGGTTTGGCCTTTTACATTCGAAATCAATTAGCTATGCAACCAATCTTGACCTACCAAGAGTTATATAAGCGAGCAGTTGAAGTGGAGCGAGGGAAGACAAAGTTGAGGGCAAGGAACCCGATTAACCAAAAGAGAAAAGCGATCGAGCGATGAGCTCCAAGTGAGAGTGTGAACCAGAAGAAACCTTCTCCCACTCCTCCCAAGAGCAGTCCTATAGGCTAAGCGAAGTCCTGTGAAAAATACGGAAGAACAAATCACACCACCCCTGAATGCCGAGTAGGAACCAACAAGTGCATGTGGTGTAGAAGCCCGGAACACCTCATCGCTGCATACCACCAAAGATTGAAGGTTGTAGACAAAGGTGCAGCAAAACCCTTGACCCCACTTCACCAATGGCCCCTACCTTCAAGGCCTACAGTAGCAGGATGGGCATATGTAATGAGTACGAAGGAAGCTGCCACCTCTGGTGCGGTAGTCACTAAAACTCTCTTTTTAAATTCAAAGTCAATTTGTGTATTATTTGATTTGGGTGCTACTCATTCATTTATATCCACCCGATCTGCCATGCAATTGAACCTTGAGAATAGAAGGATAAAAAATAATTATAGAATGAAGTTACCCAATAATTCTGTAGTTGAGTACCCAATGTTCTGTAGTTGAGTGCCCATCTCCTATAACCTTGTTCCCATCACCATTAGTGGAACCATATTCCCTAGCAATTTGATTTAATTTGATCTGTATGATTTTGACATCATTTTGGGAATGAATTGGTTGCACACTTATGGGGCCTAGATTGATTGTGAAGATCTTAAGGTTATTTTGAAGGATGAAAAAGGGAGAGAAGTATGTTTCTATGGATATAGAGAGAAAAAATCTTGTCCCTTGATTTTTGTTATGAAAGCAAGTAAGCTGTTACGTCAGGGGTGTATTGCATATTGATGTTATGCTATTGACATTTAAACAGAAGAAGTGAAAGCAAAAAATATTCCTATAATTTGTGAATTTGAATATGTTTTTCCTGAGGAGTTACTAGGTCTACCCCCGTAGAGGAAAATTGATTTTGAAATTGAGTTAATCCCTTGTGCCCAACCTATCTCTAAAGCCCCATATCGTGTAGCCCCAACTGAAGATCCAGTTAGATGAGTTATTACAGAAGGGATTTATCAAACCACGAGTGTCACCATGGGGTGCCCCAATGTTGTTTTGTAAAGAAAAAGGATAGAACCTTAAGACTATGTATTGACTACAGGAAGTTGAACAAGATTACTATCAAAAACAAATACCCTTTTCCGCGAATAGATGACTTATTTGATTAATTGTAAGGAGCAGGAGTCTTCTCTAAGATTGATTTGAGGTCAGGGTACTATCAACTTAGGATTGAACCAGAAGACATCACCATGACTGCATTTAGGACCAGATACGATCACTATGAGTTCACGATGATGTTGTTTGGCCTAACCAATGCCCCAGCAGTCTTCATGGATCTTATGAATAGAGTTTTCAGACCTATTTAAACAAGCTTATAGTGGTGTTCACAGATGACATTCTTATCTATTCTAAGGACAGAGAGGAACAAGCTGATCATTTGAGGATGATGTCATAGACCTTGAGGGAGCATCAGCTCTATGGCAAATTAAAGAAGTATGAATTTTGGTTAGAAGAAGTAGTATTCCTGGGACATGTAGTTACAAAACAAGGAACAAAAGTGGACCCCCAGAAGATGAAAGCAATCACCGAATCGTCAAGGCCTACCAATGTCACTAATATTAGAAGTTTTTTGGGTTTAGCAGGTTATTACCGAAGGTGCGTTAAGGAATTTTCGAAAATAGCTTCGCCCCTAACCAATTTGCTGAGGAAAGCAAATAAATTTGATTGGACAGAGAAATGTGAGAGAGCTTTTCAAGAGCTAAAGCAGCTATTAATTACTGCCCCAATCCTAACGCTATCAGTAGAAGGTAAAAAGTATATCATTTATAGTGATGCATTGAAGAACAGTTTAGGGTGTGTTCTGATGTAGGAAGACAAAGTAGTAGTTTATGCCTCCCGACAGCTCAACTCTTATGAACAAAATTACCCTACCCATGACCTGAAGTTAGCAGCTGTGGTCTTTGCACTGAAAATTTGAAGACATTACTTATATGGGGTAATATGCAAGATCTATACTGACCATCAAAGTCTAAAGTATATCTTCCCCCAGACAGAGCTTAATTTGAGACAACGGTGTTGGCTTGGGTTGCTTAAACACTATGATTTGCAGATTCAATACCACACCTATTTTAAATTAAAATGAATTACAATGCGGGTCCAACCAACTTTTCAATAAATTTTTAACAATACAGGAATGCATGTACTGAGCTTCAGCTCACACTTCAAAATATTTTCATGTTTTGTTTTAGGCAAATGCTAAGTGGATCGCCCTCAAGATTGCAAGCCGACTGGAGGAGATAAGTTAGCAAAGAAGTTTGAAAGGAAAAGTGGTGTATTAGTTCTGAAATGTTTTTAGCACTATATTGTGAAATATTCTGATGTTAGAACTGTGCAGAGAATTACTATATTTTGGTGTAAACTTTGAGATAATTAGAAACTATTTGTGTATGGTTCTGATGGTTTATGATTGTGTGAATGCCTTGTAGTGGTAAACGATGTTCAGCTTTGTTATGTTTATTATTTATAAGCAAAGTCTTGTCCTTTTTAGATGACGGGTAATACCCCGATCATTGGGTTATCACTTCTAATTGGTAAATTAATGAAGAGAATGCAAACAACGGGTTATGGGCGTTAGGGGTGTTACGCGAAGGATCAAAGTTGTTTTATCAAGTCTTTCCAAAAATATATGACTTATTTTATGAAAAGGGGTGAGAATAAAAAAAGGAAGGGAAATTGCTAATCCCACTTGAATTAGAAGGTTTGAAAGGCTTGGAAAAGAGAAAACTTGACCAACACAATCTTATTTCAATAAAAAAGGATGTTTGGCCTTGAAAAATCATACAACAATGTCTGCCAGCCTTCCCATTCATCACACTTACAAGCATCACACGCCTCTTCTCCTTAAAATTCACCGTCATCACCAACCCCTATCACCCCCATCTTCCACATCAACTCATCCCGCCACATTTTTCACCATCTCACGTCACAACATTATCACCAGCTCTAACCTACGCATTATCACATCATCATATCATCAACCATCAAGTCATCTTCTTCATCTTATAACCATTGCATCATTGCCTATCATCACGTACAACAAGCTAAAGTATTATTATTTTAGTTAATTAGATTTATTACAAACTTGACATATTTGGATATTTTATGTTTTTTATTTTTAATATGATTATGTGGTTTATTTACTCAGCATAGTCTGTTTGAAACCATGCAATATTAATTATTTTGAAACACGATTTATGCATTATTGTCTTATTGATTGATTCATCATTCTATAATGATTTATACTTATTATACATGATATGTCTGTTGGATTAGTTAGAATGCATGCTAATTAGTTTAGCATAAATCATATGATAGTTTAAAGGCTAAGTATGTAAAAGTTATAGTCTTTTGGGCATAAGTATCACTCTAATTAATCATGAATGGCTCATGCCTTTTCTCTTTTAATGAGGAAAATTGTTATAGATTTTTATTAAATCAATTTAGTAATAAGTTGGTTACAATGTGCTAAATAAGGTTTTTCTAATGCTTACTGCTTTAGTTTTTTTAAGTTCTTACACTGCTAGGGTTTTCAAGACTTCTAGGATTTATATTAGAGTTGAACCTAAGTAAACTAAAAACCAAAGAAAAATAGTGAAGATCTATTGGGGTTATCCTCTACAGTCTAACTCATGAATAAATCAGTTTGTATGTTAATGATGAATAGTAATTTGCATGGTGAAAATAGATTATACTAAGTACTTTCCATTATATTGTCAAATTTGATGATTATTTATTTGATTTTTATCGTATTTTGTTATTTTTTAATTTATATTTAAAGTTTTAATCTTTATTATTAAATTGCATTGCATCTTTTTAGTGTATCTAGGTAATTTAGATTTACTAGATTTTGAGTTTGGCCGTGGTTCAATTTTTTAGATTTGTTCTAATTTCATTAGTTTTTATCGCTTCCTTATAATTAATATTAAAATTTATTTCGCTTGAGTAATTTTGTATTTCAAGTCACTTTAGGGTTTAATTAGAACCTTAATCTGTAGTGATTGATTTTCAGAATCATAATATTTATTTGATAATTTTCAGAATTTATTGCTAGACATGGTACTAGTCTATTAGTGCAAATTTTTTATTTTGTTAAATATCAAAAGCTAAGGCATTTAATTTTTATTTGGAGTTTTTGGGATCAGTTCGTGCTTAGAAAAATTAGGTTTTATAATTTGGTTATTTTTACCATTAAATTTCAAATTTATTTTACTACAATTTATCGTTTATTTATTTTTAGATTTCTTTTCTTTTTCGCCTCCATTGTATTTTTCTATTTTTTTGGAAAAAATTAAATATATTTATTTGTGAAATAACTTAAATTTTCCTAGATTTTCAGTTCGGTAATTTTCTGTAATTTTATATCTTACTTTTCTCGTTTATTATTTTTTATTTATGTTTTTAATTTCATTGACATTTTTTGTTTTTAATTTTGCAGAATGTTTAGGTTAGATATTTAGTATTTACTATTTTTATTTTAAGAATTTCTTGTAGAATAATTTGAAGTATTAACGAGTAAGTTTTCATAATTTTCCTAACTTAATTTGGTTTGTTTCAGCATTTAAAAGAAAAGGTAAATTTAATTAGATTTAAAATTGGCACATTATTATAATCTTTTCTTGTGGGAGTGACCCCTACTTACCTATACTATAAATCTTATTTATAAATGAAAGTGGTGGTTTAATTTGTGACTCTACCCAAGCCTTACAATAAGAATGAGGAGTAGAAGAAGGATATCTGAGTGGATAGGGGAAACATCAACCAAACGCCCCACAAATCATAGACGGCCCTAGTACATGCAGAGGTAGTTTATCCCAATAGGAGCCCAAGCCCTTTTTTCAACAGGAATGAAGGGTCACCAGCCAAGATGCTCCACAATGTCATCAAACATTTTCCCTTTAGAAGGGGGGAGGGTTGGGAGAAATTTGTCCCGTGTTATTTGGGCATACCAAGCCCTGAAACAGGGTCAGTCACCCATCATAATGAATCTCAAGTGGTTATAAACTCTATCCTCTTTGCAAAGCTAAAGAGGTGTAAGTTATCAGGAGTATCAATCCATAAGCGACACCATAGATTTCCTCTTCTTTGTTCTTCACTATAGACGGCCTCCATGTTGTCCTAAATAGCAGAGTTGGTCAACATCATACAAGGGTTAGGAGGTATAGGGAAACATGCTCTAGTGGGTCCAAGTGGACTTCTAGTCTTCTTGTTGTGAGCATTGATGTGAACAAATGATATGAGGACGGGAGCGAGGTTGCAAAAGGCTTTGTAAACCATAAAAGAATATAGAAAAGTGGAATTGATAGCACTCTTTTGTGAAGCTCGAAAAAGGTTTAAGAAATTTCTTGAAGAAATTGAATCGAAATGGTTGAATTTATAGGAAAGATTAGGAGAAAAAACGTCATTAGATAGGAAGGAAAGACCCTAAGAGACACAAAATCCAAGCAAGAAACCATGGAAAGGTAGACCGATCATCATTACTGGCATGGTGGAATAGAGAGAAGACGAAAACATACTCAATTAGGATAGGCTTAAGTTGGTATGGGTATATGCTGAAATAATTTCTTGAGAACAGATGATTAAACTAGCTAATGATTTGAAATTCCAAGGTAAGAGATTTGAAATTCGGTTAGAAGAAACTCTCCCAAAGAAATGGACAAACATCCATTGAAAAATCATAACTAAGCCTTTTTAGGAAGGAGACTAGATCAATGAAAGGCATGCAAAACCAACCCCAAGAAAGCCCTAAAGGTGAGGATAACTCACACTTCAAGGTGAAGAATTCTTAAACAGATAAGAAGGCTAGACCTGACTACAATTTGAGGCATGTTGGATCAAAATCCAGCATCCCTCATAAGACAAATGATTCGGGTAGTTAAAAGTTGTAAAAGACTGAGCAAAGCCTAAAACAAACCTAAGAAAGAATCTGACTAGATCAAATAAGCTGCTAGGATTGAGCAGTGAGGACCTAAACAGAAGCTTAACAAAACCTAAGTCCACCGAAACTTTGAAAATATTTTATACATGCATGGTTTGTTAAAGGGGTAAAGATCTAGACAAGAATCTCCAAATAGATATGAAAACAGTAAAGATCGTTAAGTCTAAGTAAAACTAGAAAAGTCATCTATATCTACAAACTATGAAATCCTAGTTAAATTTCTCCAAAATAACCATCCTAAATGCCTATATAAACAAGTCATGACCAAACTCAAAGGAAGGTCAATTAGAATTTCATAAGTCATATTACACTTGTTATTTCCTTATCAAATTCTCTGTAACTTGAGTGTTGGAGGATCTTAGAGAGAAGAACCCTCCCCTATTTTAAGAGTTGTTTTGTAGGAAATTCTTGGATGACGGTGCAACCGTGCAAGTTCCTCTAGGTTCCCAATGAAGCTCGGAACCTCTACCCTATGTTAAAACGAACCCTCTCAACTTTTAAGGTTTTTTGAGAATGAGTACAGAAATAAGAATGAACTTATAATTTACTTAGTTTTTTATCCTTCTTTTTTAATATATTCCGTTAAATAAATTTGATTTGCAATGATATAGGAGAAAACTTGCTGAGCATTCATATTATATTAGTTAATGTTAGTATTATATATAGTGAACGATTGAATTATATCGGGTAGGCATTGGTATTATATTTTGGGTGTGTTTGGTAGGGGTTGAAAACCATTTTCCTAGAAAATAAACTTCCATGTAAAATGATTTTTCATATAAAATGATTTTTAAACTCATGTTTTCAGTTATTTGGTAAAAGGAAAAATGAATTTTCTGAAAAATGAGTTTGATTAGCAAAAACCGAACAAAAAAGCTAAAAAGAGACACATTAATGAAAAAAAAAAAAAAAAAAAAAAAAAAAAAAGATTGCGAAAGAGCTCAAGAAATGTAAAATCAGCATACGCTCTATTGAACGTGAAAATATTTTCCTTCATGGTAGAGAAAATAATTTTCTCCTGAAAAACAATCCCTTCCTTATTTTACGGACACTGTAATATGAGAAATCATTTGTTGGGAAAATGATTTTCACCCCTACCACATACACCCTTGGTGAATATTAATATTACATTTGCTGACATTATCACACATACATCATTTTAGACATTAATTGTAATAGAATAATGACGAAAAAAATTGATAAACTAAAAACCATGACTTATGGTGCACACCCATTCCATATAGATTTAACGATATTAAAACAAATATTATAAACAATAGTAAAAGGGGGGAAAAAAAGACAGAGAAATAGGTCGCACATCCAAAATATATATGTATAACCAAAATATGGGGTGCGCACAAGTATTACATTCAGTGTGCATCAACTATATATTTGACATGCATTATCACAAGCAGTGACACACATGAAGGCAACACAAGAACGATATCTCATATTTTTAGGCTGCATTTTGGGCTAGGAGTGCACATCTACCTTTAACTCTCATGATCTTTAATATGAATTGGACGAGCTAAACACCAAAAAAAATAGACTAAGCAAAATCAATTCATGCAATCGCTTGCCCCAACTCAAAGCAAAATCCAACCAAAGCACAAAATAACACATTATCCACAGCTGAAACACGAAACAATGTGATCAAATTCCTGACCTCATCGAAACTAGGGTGATTCAAAAGCTTCACATTACAATCCGAGAAACTGCTTGCATAAATTGCAAGTTTGTTAAATTTCTAGATACGACCGCGGCACTATCCAAATCAAGCCATGAAACTCCAATTCAGTGTATGCAACTCCAACCTCCAGTAAAGCTCAATAATCTAGTTTGAAAATGAATGGAGCAAATAAAACACACGTTCACTTGGTACAGCCCAAGTCAATTTTCAAATTTTCTGACCAAGTCGCATGGAACCTATTAAATTAAAAAAAAAAAAGAAAGAAAGAAGCCTAACATGTCCTCTTTCCATTGTTTACAAACGAATGTATTAGGCAACAATTGATTACACAATTCTTACCCAAGTATTTACACAAAGCATAACAAGGCTACTTCTTCACCTTCATTACAAGCTCCTCCGTAGTTGGCCCAATGATCTCATTAGCTCGCTTCAGGCCAACACAATAATATCTTCCAATGGAATCCTGACAATCCATATTTTTTACATTAGAATCAAAGTACTCCATACTCACAAATTCGCATCACAAGAGATACGGTTTGCTTCAGCCACTTCAAATATAAGAATAGATTAATTTCACTGTAAGGACGAAATGATCATATGGTGTTTGTCTGCATGTAAGAATTTATTGATCCAAGCCCACATTGCTCATTTTTACCATGTTCCAAAAATAATAGCTGCAGCTCAGAAGCAGCCCAGTTCTAGCCGGTGGATTTGTCTGAGCCAGTTCCAATCTGGGTAAACAAAGCCCAACCCATCATGGCGTGCTTCTGTGATCAGAAATCAGCTGAGCCTGGATCAACACAGACCCGTCCCCCGCCCACCACTAGAATATCTCCCTCTCCGTCGGCAACAGGTGCTTCCCAGAAAGGGAACAAATGAACAAAAACAAAACCCCTTCTTCGCAATATGTTGTAGCTAGACCTGGTAAAAACTGATCCAACCCGAAAACTCAACCTAAACCAGCCTGAAAGTTTTCAGTTTTGAACACGATTTTATCGACCTGAACCCGAAAAATCCACAAAGTTTTGGGCCAAACCTGAACCCGTCCGCTCAACCCGAATATTATATCCTTATGTTTACTTTCTTTAATTTTGCCCCCTAACAATCATAATTTTTCATTATAATGAATCATTTTAAGAGATATTGTACAACTATCGCATCCCTTCGCAAATTAAACGATGGTACTCACTCTTTACCAAATTCACTCCCATAAAATAACATCATATACAACCTATAAATTGAACAATTTAGAAAATAAACATGAAATATCTAGTCTTAAAAAAATCAATTTAGAAAGTATTAAAAATGTTCAAGTCGTACCATTATATTCTTAGTGAAATAAATACGCCTCATCGCATTTTAAATAATATTACTCTATAATAATCTAAAACTTTGATATTATAATTGATAAATAATTATAATATCTTATGCGTCTATAATATTCTTGCATTTGACTTCCTTCTCATTGGTCTCGAACTTGATGTCAGTGTTGGGCAATGGACCAACGTGTGTTCATGTTAGGGTCGACCAATTAATAAACTGTACATGATTAGGTAATGGTAAGTTAATTAACAAAATATCGAATCATTAAATAGGTTATTAATAGGTCGAACTGCTCCAAACCGTTATCATGTTTTAGATAGGCCGACCCATGAATAATCCGACCTATTATTAATATTTCAATATACGGACCAACCTTCTTAAATGTGATTCATTGTCCACCGGTAGATAGCGTTCATATATCATATTGAAAAGTCCAATATTTTTTATACTCTTTTAAGAAATTACGCTTAAAATATTTGTTCATTAAATATAGACAATTTTAAGTTATAAATATGCCAAGATTTTGATTTTGACAAAAAGAGAAATTACTCACTGAAAAGGCACTCCAAACCTGTTGAGTTGACTTGAAACCCGCAAAATCGAAATACACCCGTCCGTATTTTACCCGAACCCAAATACACCCGATCTGTACTTAACCCAGCTACCCGAAGTGACAGGTCTAATTGTAGTGCAGAAAGACTCAAATTCAAAAATTAACATAAAGTTGATCAATAACAATTAGCTGTCATTTGAAACGAGAAAAAGTAAGCTATAAAGATAGGAATAGATCTCACCCTTGAAACAATTCCCAACTTTTCCAACTTCTGAACAGCATCATCCACTTCAAAGTTGCAACTCTCGCCAAACTCCTCTCTGATCAATTCCTCACAAAGTAGATCAAGATCCTAAAACATGCAACAAATTCACAGAAATGTCAAAGCCGGGGAAACAATGATGCCACAACTACAAGGTTCTTTTCATTCTAGAAGACAGCAATTACCTCCCTAGTAGCTTTACCCTGCTCCATCAATATGAAAAATGATATAATCACCTCTTTTACCTGCAGAAATAAAAACTTATTCATATGCCCCAGCAATTTGTGCCCATCGAAATAGAATACACTTAGCCAGTTAGGCTTACTTCTTGCTGAATCACATCATCACACAAGTGAAGCAGCGTGCCCTTTCCACTATCGAGCTGCTTGTCATACATTGATTGAGTAACTAAATTCTGATACATAGCCATGTTTTGCTGAAACCTGAAAAATAGAAGAATGCAACAATTCAGCATATATTCTAACATGCTCCCATATACACCTTCCTTTCGCTCTAATCAAATTTTTTCCCTTCCTCTTTCGTGCAGATTGACTTCCCATATATGTCCCCCCCGCCCCGGGGGGGCATATTCGGAAGAATCAAGTGGGACATAGTAAACGCTTAAACAGAACCTTTGCATAGTAACGTACACAGGGCAGAAAGCGAAGAAATAAAGCCAATTAAAAAATACGGGGAATAATAAAATATACAACACTTACGCAAAATATGTCTTTGCACAGTACCCAACCAATGTGGAAAGGACAGCAATAACAACCCGCATATCCGCCTTAATCTCAAGGGAGCTTACTACAGCAATCTACATATACAGGGTACTCAGGAAAATGTCAATAAGGTTACTAAAAGACAAGAACAATGAAGACCTCAGAATTCACATAAGACATTAAGCAACTGACCAGACCAACTGCTGCAGATGCTAGAAACTTGACCCAGTCCATCGGAGTTAGACCTGGGTTTTTCTTCTCTGGCTGTTAACAGGAAAGAGAGGACTATGTTAATGGCTACTCCTTGACCTGACTATGACACAGCAAACAGTTTGAGAATATATCTGCAGATTAAAGAAGTATGGCTAAGAGGACTACGGCTAAGAAGGGAATAGAGGGGTGAACAGAGAACACTCACAAGAACAATTTCCATGTCAGCCATTGGAATATTTTTGAAATGTTTGACATATATACCCCTTTCGTCTTTTCCTTTTGAGCCTGCTCTCCTGGCAAATTACATAGGACATAGCGGTTCACTAACAATGGAGAGGAAAGGAAACCCAGGCACATAGACACACTCGGCCAAAAGTGTTCTTCAACAGAAGTTCATGCATTATAAGCCTGTGTGGCAAGCAAGATGGCACAGAGAAACGACATTTTCTAATAATAACAATCAGTAGTCACTATTTTCTTGCCTCAAAAGCAACGAATTCAGTTAAAGAAGGTTTCCGTGATAGCAGCTATAACTAAAATTAAGAGGTCAATTTTATACACACACATAAAAGCTTATGGAGCATTGAACTTTTCTCATATTTATCTACAAAACCACCCATGATCGCATTGTTGATTCCTCATGCGGTGACCCAAGGGCAGTGACTAGTATCTGCCTTCAGCTTTAACCCAACAAGCCCTACAAGTAGTACTTCAAATAAAAGTAATAAAATTCAGTACCTGTAAACAACAATAATTCTGTCAAAAGTAGGTTCTTGAATTGTAATCTTGCTCAGAAGATTGCGGAAACTGAAGAAAAATCCAATATACTCATCTCAGCAATTAATTGAAAGTGAATCCAACAACATACAAATAAATTGAATAGAGACGCATTATCATCCTATTTTACAACCAAATTCAATAAACTTGAAGAACCTAGAACTGTGAATAAATAAGAATTGATCAAGCTCTATCTTCATGCTCGCTCAAGATCTCAAGAACGGCAATCTGCTCCTTGAAGACAGGAGCCAAAAGTGCTAAAGTTTTTTTGTATTTCAAAGATATCTTTTGTCCGACTTTGAGGGTCCAGCAAACTGAGCTTCCTTCTACAATCTCGTAATCAAGTTAGAAATTGGAAGGAACTAGGAGCTATAAGAGGGTGGAGAAATCTCATTAAAAAACTAGGAGTTTTGAGAAACTACAGAAAGCTGGAAGGAGTGAAGGAACTACAAAGAACTAGAAGGAACTAAGAGTTGGATAATTAGTAAATAGGCTGAAAAGAACAAGGCCTTAAGGGGATCTCGAGTCTATCCTGAAGATGGTGATCCCTACTGTTCACCTAAGCTATCACAATACCACATAGCTATGGGTACAATATTCCAAAGCAGCCAAACTGTTAAATTCACCTATGTTACACGCACTCAGGTATGGGATGGTGGACATGGGTACGGATCCGAGTGTCCGACCCCTCGAAGTCAAGACTTTAGGACACGGGAACACTGTTCAACATTTGGACATATGAGTACTCATCATTTTATATGTGGAATTTGCAATTTCAAATTAATCTTCCAAGAACATTTCAATAATTAAAAGGTTATCCACTTATCAAACCATTAATCATTAAAGATCCATGAAAAAATAATGAACGAAGAAGGAAAAAGACCATATATACCAAATTTTTTTTTTCACCCCTGCTGCTTCAGAGTTTGGATAAGGGTCCAACGCATATCCCATATCCTATCTAGAGAGTGTTCAGTCCGACATGGGTACGACAAGGCAAAATAAAGAGTCTGAGCATCATAGAAATTCACTACTAAACGTCAAGAGGCCATTTAACTCATAGGACTAATACACGTAATCAATTAGAATAACTCAATCTTTGAACGCCTTGATTTCCAATACTTCATTTATTTTTATTTTACTTTTTTGATTTCCCTTATTTATTCTACATGGAGCAAAAAACAAGAAAAAGAGACATAATTTTTGTTCGATTATGGCTATCATAAAATAACAAGGCCACATTTTTGGGGACACAAATTAAGGAGGACAATTTAAATTCCATTGACAGAAAAGGTTAAGCTTCGCTAAAATAAATGTTCCGCTTCTGAATTCTCACACCACATCAAAAAACCGATCATACATGTTGCAAATAGGCTATGGTGATAGAATAAAAATTAAACGCTTAAACACATAGAAATTAAAAAAAAGCTGCTCCCCACATTCCTGAAGCTTTTTTTTCTGATCGCTAGCCTACACATAAGAATGATTTCTGTTGCAATTACCTTTAATGATTAGAGCTTATATCCCTCAAACCAGAATTCAGATGACTTCTGGAAACTCCCCAGTCAACTATAGATCAACTATTGCCGCAAGCTCCATTTTCAGAAAGCTTTACTGAACAAGTAAGAAGTTAAGGATCAGGGTCCAGAAACAACTTAAAGGCAGCAAGAGCAGGGTGTGAAGCGATCGATTGCAGGATCAGAGATCTTATGTGGGGCAAAAGGAAAAGGTGTAGAGTTGCAAACTCCTGCACTAGATAGAAATAGGTGGATTGGTTGATATACCAAGTTCTTGCAGAAAGTAGTGGGCGCTAATGTGGTTGACAGTAGAATTAATTATAATATATAAAGAAGAGGACAAGATTGTAATTTTCTGATAAGCATTTGACTAGTTTTCGATAACAACAGTCTATTCCCTGTATCTCCCATAAGATATTACCACTTCTCTTTTGAGAACACATCCACAATCCAGAAGATGTAGAGAACTATAAGTTTCTTTTAATCTTCAAAATTCCCAAGGAACCATAGTACAAAGAGAAAAAGCATAAATTTTGAATACCTCTTTGATTCTTGAAATCCTGGCATTTACACCTCCAAATTAGGACTCCTCATTTGCATTTACATTTATGGATTAAAAGATGGATTTACAGTGATTGACGTAGTGATAGCTTCGCAAGGTGAAATTAGGGAACAAGAGATAGAGAGAGAAGAAGAAGAGGAGAAAAGAGAGGAGAGAGGGGAATTCTCATTCCATAAAATCCGCCTCCTTACAAGTGCTTTCGATGCAATATAACAGTGCAGCCTAACCAACAACTGGCCCCACCCCCCTAACCAACTTCTAACGGATTCCTTCCCTTAAGGGCATGTGCTGGGCACGTGGTTTGTTTAATTAAATCACTCAGCATGTATCACTGCCTTCCCCTTTTGAAAAGCTTGTCCTCAAGCATCTAGATTGAAATCTGGAAATTTGGCTTCAACATCAGAATACAACTCCCATGTAGCCTCTTCCTTTGGCTTGTTCGACCATTGAATTAATAGATAGACCACACCTTTGTTACCCTTTTTTCCCAACTTCCGAGCAAGGACAGCCACAGGTTCAGCAGCCAACAAGCCAGCCTCATCTATGTCGGGTACTGCCCCCAACATGGTAGGAGTAGCCCCCACGTGTTCTTTTAACAGAGATACATGAAAAACAGGATGAATTTTAGCATGCACAGGAAGCTCCAACTTGTAAGCCACTGCCCCTACTCGGGCTATCACAGGGAAGGGTCCGAAAAACTTAGATCCCAGCTTCTGATTCCTTCTGAGAGCTAATGAGTGCTGCCTATAGGGCTGCAATTTGACATACACCCAAGTTCCTACTTCCAGCTGCTTGTCGCTCCTATGTTTGTCAGCCTGCTTCTTCATCCTCTGTTGAGCTCGATGTAGATGATACTTTAGCATCTCTATGCATTCTTCCCTAGCCTTCAAACTCCGATCTATTGCTTCCACAGAACTGTCCCCAGCCACATATGGAATATGAAGGGATGGTGGTTGGCCATATACCACTTCATAAGGAGTAAGTCCAATGGCAGAATGCCAGTTGGAATTGTACTACCATTCGGCCAATGGTATCCATAGGGACCAATCCTGAGGTCTCTCACCTGTCATGCACCTTAAGTAGCTTTTCAACCCTCTATTAACCACCTCAATTTGACCATCACTCTGGGGATGGTAAGCAGTGGAAACGTGTAAGGTCGCGTGTTGAAGTCGAAAGAGCTCCTGCCAAAATTGGCTGACAAAGATTCTGTCTCTGTCGCTGACTATAGTTTTAGGAATCCCATGAAGCTTAAAAACATTATCGAAGTAAAGCTGGGCCACAGTCACAGGAGAGAAAGGGTGAGATAAGGGAAGGAAATGGGCATACTTGCTTAGTCTGTCCACAACCACCAGGATAGTGTCCTTTCCTTTAGATTTAGGTAAACCCTGGATAAAGTCCAAAGATACATCCACCCAGATAGCTCCCGGAATGGGTAATGGCTGCAGTAACCCTCCAGGGGCAGCTTTGTACCTTTGGCAAATTTGACATTCCCTGACAAAGTTTCTGACTTCTCTGCTGAGACCCTTCCACCAAAATAGACAGGCTATTCTTTTGGTAGTTACAGCCACCCCAGAATGCCCCCCCAAGGCTGAATCATGAAAAGATTGAATAATTTAAGTATGCAACCCAGCACCCTCTCCTACCACTAACTTTCCATTCCGGTATAACAAACCTTGAGAGTAGGAATATTTGGGTACAGGTTCCCCATTCTTACTGATAATCTCCTGTACCTTGCTGTCATTTTCCCAAGATTGTTTGACATCTTCCAATAGAGTAGCATGGATTGAAGAGGTGAAAATTGCTAGTAACTGTGCTGCAGGTACTCGGGACAGCCCATCTGCTACTACATTCTCTTTTCCTTTCTTATAGCAGACTTCATAATCATACCCCAAGAGCTTGCTTAGCCACTTACTCTGAAAGGCAGTTGTAATTTTCTGTTCCATTAGGTACTTCAAGCTGAAATGATCCGTTTTGATGATAAAGTGCCTGCCCAACAAGTAGGGTCTCCATTTCTCCACTGCCAGCACCACAGCCACGAATTCCTTTTCATAAGTAGACAGTGTTTGGTGTCTGGGAGACAGAGCCTTGCTTAGATATGCTGGGGGATGAGATTCCTGCATAAGAACAGCCCCAATACCTCCACCAGAAGCATCAGCTTCCACTACAAAGGTCTTTGTGAAATCAGGTAAGGCTAACACAGGTGCTGAAGTCATAGCTTTCTTGAGACTCTCAAAGGCTGCTTGGGCTTCATCATTCCATTGGAATGAGTCCTTCCTGAGAAGGGCTGTCAATAGTCTGCTGATCATCCCATAATGTTGAACAAATCTCCTGTAGTAACCTGTCAGCCCCAAGAAGCCCCTTAACTCCTTAATGGTTTTGGGTACTGGCCACTCCCTCATCGCTGCAACCTTCTTGGGATCAGTGGAGACCCCATGGATGGTGATGATATGTCCCAAATATTCCACCTGAGTTTTGCCAAAGCTACACTTGTTTAGTTTGGCAAAAAGTGTATGCTGTTTAAGGACCTCAAAAGCTATCCTCAAATGGCTTAAATGCTGATCATAACTAGGGCTGTATATCAAGATGTCATCAAAGAACACCAATATAAACTTCCTCAGATAAGGTTTAAAGATGTGATTCATGAGGGCCTGAAAAGTTGAGGGTGCATTGATCAATCCAAAAGGCATAACAAGGAACTCGTAATGCCCTTCATGAGTTCTGAAGGCTGTTTTAGGCACATCACCAGGGTGCATTCTTACTTGCCAATACCCAGATCGTAGGTCAATCTTGGAGAAGTATGCAGCCCCGAAAAGTTCATCTAGTAACTCTTCTACTACAGGTATAGGAAATTTGTCCACAACAGTGTGTTGATTGAGCTGCCTATAGTCTACACATAATCTCCATGTACCATCTTTTTTCTTGACTAAGACGATTGGTGATGAATAAGGGCTTTGTGAAGGTCTAATAATTCCAGCCTCTAGCATTTCCTTGATAGTCTGCTCTATTATATCTTTTTGTAGAGCTGGATATCTGTAGGGTCTTACATTGATAGGGGAAGTTCCTTCCTTAAGGATAATCCTGTGATCATGGCTCCTGTAGGGAGGTAAGGAACTTGGCTCCTCAAAAATTACAGCATATTCCTGCAACAATTGCCCCAGTCTAGGCTCTTGGTCTGCACTCTGTAGGTGGGTGGTTTCTGATGATGCAAGAGCAATGTAAACTGCAAATAGTTGGACTGCACTATTAAAAAGCCTAGGCTTCTTGCCAACAGCCCACTTCACCTCCTCTCTACTCTGGCCCCGCAGTAGATGCCTCCTCCCTTTGTAAGAAAACTCCATAGTCAGATTCTCAAAGTTCTAAAGAATGGATCCCAATGTAGAAAGCCATTGTACTCCCAAAATCATGTCACAGCTTCCTAGAGGGACAATGTGGACATCAGTTTGACAGTTCATACCCTCCAGTGCCCACATAAATCCCTTACACATCCATTGACACTGTAGTTGAGCTCCATCTGCTACAGCTACCACCAATGGGGGAATTTTCTGTAGCTCACATTTTAGTTTCTTTGCTGTGGTCGCATCCAGGAAGTTGTGTGTACTCCCTGAGTCCACCAAAATGTGTAAAACTTGAGATCCCACTTTTCCTATAACTCTCATGGTTTGAAAGGAGTTCATTCCTTGTAATGCTTGCAGAGATATTAGGGGTTGTTCATTTTCATGCATTAAGAGAGCACCACTGCCCTCTGTGCTTTCTTCTTGTTCCCCATCACTATCCATTTCTTCTACTACCTCCAACCTGTAGACCTGACCCGCACATTTATGCCCTGGATAATACTTTTCATCACAAAAGAAGCACAGGTTATTGGCCCTTTTCTCATCTATCTCCTTAGAAGTCAAAACTCTCCTGGGTTTAGAGGTAACAGATCCAGTGCTGGATGCTGTACTCCTGGGACTAAATGATGTGCCAGGCATAGTGTTTCTTGAGGAGTACCTTTGAGAGGGAGGCTGCACAGCACTGCTAGTTGAACCCCTGTGAGAATTGAAACTCCTCATGATAGAAGGGGGTTTGTCTAGGATGGGTTTAGTCCTCCTAGCAATAGAAGCCAGGGTAGCCTCTTGCAATTTGGCTAAACAATAGGCCTCATGCAGTTTAGAGGGTTTAAACAGTCTCACAGCACATTGTATTTCCTCGTTCAGGCCACTTAAAAAACAGCTAACAGCTTGGTTAACTGATAAGTCGACTCTATTAATCAACACATCAAATTGCTCCTGATACTGAGCCACACTTCCCAACTGTTTAAGTTTCACCAATTCAGTCATAGGGTCGCCCATTCCAAACCGAGCTACAATAGCATTTTCATAGTTCTCCCATGAAGGCCAAATTCCTATGGCAAACTGCTTCATAAACGACTGGTGCCATACTAGTGCTCTTCCAGATAAATGTATGGCTGCTACTTTTACCTTCTTACTCTCAACAATTGAATCCAATTCGAAAAACTGCTCACATTTATAGACCCAACCTTGAACATCTTCCCCTTCAAACTTAGAGAAGTCAATGCAAGTGAGTCTAGACAGATTATTACCTCCCGGTGTCCCGATATCTGCTGCCCGGTTGGTCAACTACATCACCTGCATGCTTAATCCAGTGATTAACTCCCTAAGCTGTGCATGAGCTCTCTCATGAGTCTCTTTTTGGGCTGCCAATTGTCCTTGAATTTGTTCTGACTGGGAATTGATTTGTCCCTACAGATCATCGATGGACTGCTGTAGCTGCTGTTGAACATCATCAACTCGGGGCATTGCGTTTCGCTGGAACAACAATGGTGCTTGCTGACTGATACTTACAGGCTCTCGGCCTGCTCTGATACCAATTGATAGCTTCGCAAGGTGAAATTAGGGAACAAGAGATAGAGAGAGAAGAAGAAGAGGAGAAAAGAGAAGAGAGAGGGGAATTCTCATTTCATAAAATCTGCCTCCTTACAAATGCTTTCAATGCAATATAACAGTGCAGCCTAACCAACAACTTGCCCCACCCCCCTAACCAACTTCTAACGGATTCCTTCCCTTAAGGACATGTGCTGGGCACGCGGTTTGTTTAATTAAATCACTCAGCATGTATCACGTAGGTTATCACAGAAGGAGGGAGCACACACCTCGAAAGAATAGGCCAATGAGATTTGTCAAAGTCATTGATGAAGGTTCTCAACGTAACTGTTTCAATTGGAATATACATATCTCATAAGAAGAATGCCATGCATACTCTTTTTTGCCCTCAACACACCATACACTATCCCATTCGTCTACGATCCTTTTCTTTTTCAGGGCATGAAAGAATAGGCCAGCAGGAATCGTCAAGTAATACAAGCAAAGTTTTAAGATAACCATCACAATTAGCACAAATACATCTCGACCGGGGGGGGGGGTTGACGTAATAATTTACAGATTAAAACCTGATTTCCATATTCTCGATACGGATCCGTTCAACATGCAGAGCATCCTGATCAGACTCAGGTATAGTCTCCTCATCAGTTCTATCTTTCATAGACCGCTGACGTGATTTTGAGAACTTGGATAAAAGCATTTGTATCCTGAAAAACCAGTCCAGGAATGGATCAAATTAAACAGAACATGAATCATCATGAGCTGCAGAAGAATGCAGCATGGTTAGGGAAGACAGTTCAGACATCCTTGATCAGCAGGTAAATCTATTATGAAATGTTTGCTGCCGGCAGAAAACAATCTGCTCCATTTTCAAGCAAAGATAACTGATATAAGCTGTTAATTCGATACTCCTATCATCTTATATCATCAAACCTCGTCCTGAATACGTACAATTCATCGATAATATTAGATCTTTTATCCCTTGAAAATTCACACTTCCCCATATAGAGCGTTAACCCTCCCTTAATCAAGCATATCCATGGTGTCATCAACATGAACAGCAGAGGCTTCACCAAAATTCCAGAACAGCATAAGGCCAATTATTTATAAACCTCTCTCTTAGCAAACCAACTGGTTGCATCTTCCTGTCCTGAGGCATTCAAGGGAACTTGCCAGATATATGGGAATGAATACAGTTAATCTAATCAGGATAACAAAACTTTCTGCTTTATCATCCCTTCTGCTTTTCTCTACCACAATTAACATGCATTGGGAAAACTACGACAAGACCTCTTTTTTCCAAATTATTTGAGATTTGTGGGTTGGAAAATGAGTTCATAACTCAGAAGGAGAATTACATGATAAAATGATAATGTTGCCCTTGAACTGCATACTTTTGAAAAAGGTATACAAATGCATAGTAAGGACATATATATGCAACAACTCCTTCCAGTACAGATCCTGCTTGAGCAGGGTTTGCAAAGATCCGAATGTAGGCAGCCTTACCTCTTAAAGCATTTCTACCCTCGGAGAAGCCAATTCCAAGTAACGCAATATATGCCAAAATGTAAAGTATACAACGATTTCATAATCTTATGCTATTGCATATGGTTTAGTCTGCCTAAGTGATAATATTTTGGGAATAAGAGCCTCATAGCAATTTTCCCAAACGCATCCATATAATTTCTAAATTGCCAGTTCCAAATCTAAACCCATACCTCAAGATTCCTCCTTGGACTTGTTTTTGGGGGGTGGGGGTTGTTGCAGCTTGACGTCTGAATTGCAAAGTGGCTGATCCCATTACCCTACAACAAAAGTCTCCGACCACCTAGTACTGTATAGATAGGAATTAGACGAGAGTTTAGAAGGTATTTTGCTTTGGTCCGCTATAAACCAAGCCAATTGAGGATTATTCAAAATTTATGTTTCTTCACCACTAGCCCATCCTCCGTCTCCCCACCCCCCCCCCCCCCAAAAAAAAGGAAAAAAAGAAAAGAAACCCAAGGGAGAGTGGAAAGAAACACCCTTTTCAACGAAATCTTATGCTTGAGTCCTCTATTAGCTGAATGCAAAATTCTGGATAGCCCAAAAATTCATGTCAATGATCAAGTATTATGCATTTAGCTCTCAACATTTTCTTGTTTGAGACAATCAGCATAAGAATACAGTTTTTTTTCTCACCCAGTCACTCTCAAGAGCTTTCCCCAAAAGCGTGAAATGATCATGTCCAGCTTCTCCATGAAAAAGTAATCAGTGGTACGATCAATACCAATGCCCCGTCGAAAAATAACATACTGACAAGGAAATAAAAGACAATGTTATTGTCAACTTCCTCAATGAAACCAAAAATGCAAGCATAACATTATATGACAAAATGTGTTTTTTTCCTTTTTTCCCCCGGGGGGAGGGGAGGTGAACATTTCGAAGTTGAATTCCCAATCGCAAAGAAAATTTTATCTAGAATAATAAGCCAAATATATATATATGTACATATATAAATCTGTAAGCATTTAAACCAAAGAAAACAATGTATGTCCACAAATTTTACCAGAGGCACAAGGCACAAAGAAGTATCTAAAAAGCTGGACAAATAAGCAAAACCATACTGGAGGAGCCCCAGGACAGAAGAAAGCTCACTAATGCAAATCTCTCATCATATGTAACCCCATCTGGTAGAGATCAGCACCAGAGAAAGGGGAAGAAGAAGGGAATTTAAAGGTGAAGAGGGAAGAAAAAGGGAAACTAGGGTTGAGAAGAGAGGAAAATCAGCATCTTTGGTTACAATCACTCAATTCAAATGTCATTTGATGATTAAAACAAGACTCTATAACCCCTTATTTATAGGAAGACAACCCTAGCGACTAACAAGATAAGCTAGTGACTTAACAATAAAAGGACAAAATAAGCAAACTCCTTTGTAGCATCCTCCACTGCATAATATTCATCATGAATAAATCTCTAATTATTCTCATGAAACTTTCTAGAATATGTTTCTGTTATTACATCACCATCTCCCCCCCCCCCGGGGGGGGGGGGGGCCTCCCAAGCTCAGCTAAACATGTCATATGTAATTACCCCACTTACCCAACCAAGTTATACATCACTTCTCCGTTTCCATCATTACATTCTCAATCTCTTCCACTTGCTGATTATATCACAGTATCATAGAAAAAGGTCCAAACGAAGAGCTAATGCGCAGCAAAGACCATTCATGTTTAGAAGCTAAATGTATTATAGAAAAAGGTCAATAGCTGCAAAGGGTGTAGAACAGTCCTTTAACATCATCCTGGAATGCCTGTTAAGTACTCTTTTAACTTAATCCATTGCTCAAATTATGTAAAACCAACAGCAAGAAAACAAATTTCTTAATATTTCCCTACACATGAAGGATTTGAGTAATATGTTTTCCATGTTTCTGAGACTTAACTCATCCCGAATTTTTAGCTTGTTTTCCATGGTTCATAGTAACTTAAATAAGGGTTGTTAGTACTTTCCAAAACCCCTTTTCTTCAAAACAGAAAAGTCATATCTGCACCTTCTTCTGATTCTTCACTTAATTAGGCACATGCATCAGCGACTGTAATACTCAAAATGTTCAAACTCGAATATTCAATAACAAATCTCTGCAACTATGGAACCAACTAATATCTAGGAGCATAACTACACATATTAGACCACAAATCATGAACAAAAATAGAATGGAAAACATTGCAAACCGAGCTACAATTTAAACCATAAAGAGATGGACTAATCTCTAAAAATGTTTCTAACAAAAGACAAAGCAACTTCCATAAACCAAAAATTTTTCACCAACCAAAACTAAATAAATACAGCAACAACAACTACACCCCATGCAGGTCTTGCATTAGCAGCAACAATAACAACAACAACTCCCAATGTACGTCCCGCTTGCGCGGGGTCTAGGTCCTGCATTAGCAAGGTAACCAAAATAAAATATATAAATTAATCAAACAATTCAGACCCAAAAAAAACAGAACAATGAAGAAAACACAATATCATGCCCAAGGAGGGGACCAGATTAAGGGAGGCTCCAATAGATACTGAATATTGCTCAGGCTCTAATAGTACCTTGTCAGCAAACTCCGGAAGATGTTCATGAGGGTGCTCAGAGAAGTATCTCTTTAGAAGCTCTTGGTCAAGCTATATTCCCCACATAATATATACAAATTAGGCAGAGAAAGTGGCAACAGATGAAAACAAAACAACGTAGTCAAATGAATATCAGGACTAAAGCAATTGCAACAGACCCTTGATTCATCTACAGATATGGGAAGATTCAAAAGATACTGGCAAGAGAGTGCTATGTCAATCTCCTCATCTGTCGCAATCTTGAAATTGCTCTTGTCCATCACCTGCATATAGAGCATGAAAAGAGGAGTCTAATACGTCATCCCCCCACCCCCCAAAAAAAAACCCAAAAACAAAAAACCAGAGGTTTATCCAATCGATTAGTTCATTTTAGTTCAACCAATTCTATAGGGAACAGCATGACACCAGAAGCCATCCAGCTTTGGATGTTCTATTTTTGAAACAAAGGTATGTTTATCCAATTCCCCCTACGGTTCCAACAAAAAAAGCGGGTAGTCCTGGAAATAGCCTTGGCGAAGGTTGCAATTAGACATTGATGCAGTACTCTGTTTATTCAAGAGAGACTCTCATAGATGAATACCAAACTTTTCAGCAAATACACTGCAATGAAAAAGGGAAAGAAAAAAAAGTGAACCAACAACTTGTATACTTTTGAGAACATCTATAAATGGAATATGGGGAAAAAACTCCTCATAATTGGCATACCATTGATGAAAACATTGTCATTGTTTTTTGAGTTACAACACCCACAAGACAGCCAAACAAGCAGACCGCACAAGGATCACTACCCTCAAAGACAAACATAATTTAGTTGGAGATGCCCAATAAGCATGCTAGGTGGATCCCTCAATGTCAAACTTTCTATGCTACAAAGAGAGCAGGTTCAGAGTACATGAACAAGCAACAGCTAGTCTCACATTCACTGCGGCATACCACACTCAGTCTGGAGATACTAGCATTAGTCGACTATTATCCCTGTTTGGACTTTTCATTTCCAGATAATGTTTGAACATGGGAGGAGAGGTTTAATTGAAGAACATAAAAAGTACACTCTCTCTTCTATCAGAACCAAAAGAAGAACACAAATCTAGCAATCCTGCCAGATTGGTTGTTTCCAGCAGTTATTGGTGCTAACTCCTACGGTTCCCTTCTCTCTCTCTCTCTCTCTCTCTCTCTCTCTCTCTCTTAGGGGATAAAATAATCAAGGGTTGTTATTGATAAGATACCAAGCGGTGTCACCCATGTACAAAAGTGGAAAATACGAAAACATTTCTTTTATCACTTTCCAGACCCCCTTCATCCTTTACTTCTGCAAGCTTTCCTTAATCAATGGTCAAGGCGTCCAACAACCCCCTCTCCGCAGGGGGGGGTGACTAACAAAGCTATCAACCTCTAATGGTCCCTCATATACCCATCACTGTCACTACAATGAGTATGCCGGGATGCCTTCCATATACAAATTTGAAGCCTCCAACCCAAGAGATGAGCTTGCTATGTGAGTAGCAAGGAAAGATATTAACAAATCAAAGATTTAGGAAATTATTGCATTTTGATATTTTTAATTGTATTTCAATTTTACTTTAGGGCTATGTTTAAGATATTATATTTTAGAATATAAATCATACTTGGATTTGAAAAGTAGTATTTTAGTTATTATAGAATACTAGAACAATTTCCTTATCTTGCTAGGTGTCCTAGGCCAAAAATACTCCTTTATATTGTTTTATTCTTCAGAATGATTACAATAACAACTTCCAATGTGAATTATGCTTTTCCTGTGTCTGGGGAAATCCCAATGTAGATAAAGATAGCTTTGTCCACAAAGAGACTAATTCCAAATGAGATTATGGAATAAAATTGAGAGTTTAATTCCGCATTGGATTTCCATCGGCTTGATTTTCCAAAATTCACAAAATTAACCATAGGTTAATAAATTATGACTGCAAGTTGATCAAAATCCCAGTCAGGGATTTGCTCAAACATCAATATATTAATTTGAAACCTTGGCTTTCATTTCTACCATACTATGGTAAAGAGGCGAAGGAGAAAAGAAAGAATTATAGATGAAAGCGTTTTGGTCTCAACTTGGGGGTTGCACCACTCATAGTTGTTGCTATGGTACACAGGACGAATTTGGATAGATGATTCACCACCTAGTGGAGAATTCGGTACGTGAGGATCGTTCCTACTTCCTAGTACATCTAGTCCACCAATTCAAAACTTCACATATTGTAGACACTCATAAAATGATTCAATCATGAGGGTTCTTTCTCTTCCCTCCCTCTCCCCTTATATGAGGTATCATTTTCAAATTAATCCTTATTTCTTTCTCTCTCCATCTCTGTCTTCGTTTTGCTTTGTAAAAAGCTTGCCCATTCATGATGACCTCAAAAATCCTTCCATTTTCTTCAAAATTTGGCCTATGAATTACGAAAATATGCAATATAGTTGTGGTAGGAGACGGATTGGCTGAATTCGCCCGATTTGGGGAATCGGTAATGATGTATTCAAGCCTCACTAATACACAAACTTTGTAAAAAGGAGTCAAGAATGCACACGTGCAGAATGTGAACAATCGAGCAAAGAAGATAGTTCAAGTGCACTTGCAAAGGATAATCTGAAGAGCCACCTTTGGGTTACACTTGGGCAATCTCTTTAGATCAACTAGATTACAGAAATTAATCACCTTTCTAGTTGAGATAAGGAAACTTAGAGACCCACTTGAGTTACCACACTCAAGATACAACATTAGGATTTGAAATGAGAGAGTTTTCTGACTCAAGTTTATCATTCATCAAAGTTCAATTATACAAGAATTGTGGCTGGCTTTTAAGGAAGCAACTCAGCCCATTCAAACCTCCAAAACCAGCTCAGGGGACCGAAAGTACATTAGGGGAGTGGGGGTGGTCAATTCGGTCACCTGAAGTACATGAACACATCTATTCTAGCTTTGGCCACCTCATTAGGACTAATGATGCTTCTAAATGAGGTGTCAAGTTTACAAGGCAGCCTCATACATCATTACAAATCAAAATCAGCAAGTAGTACAAGTGGAAACCCAAGAAACAAGACCCTTGTACCGGCTAGTATGTAACCGGGTAAAGGGGTGTTTTGCTTGTACTTTGGGCTGGATAAAGGCAGCACAAGGGGGTGCTTTAAGGGTCTTTTGAGCACATGGCTTGATAAGTATTTATGTCTTCTTTCATGCCTCAAAGTTTCAAAAAGGTTGGACTTTACTAAGTCAACTTAATTCCCCTTGAATCTACCCTTTTCTAGATTGCCGCCAGAAATGCGCAGTTTGAAAGAACTTGCTGGTTGACCAACCAAATGGCGTCCAAAAGCCTTGAAACTTGGTTTATTTGAAAGCTGACTTCTTAAACTTAAAGGGGGTATCAATGCAGTCAATCATCCCCTCAGTAGCTGGTCTCAAAAGGCAGACAAAACGGGGTCAATTTCCGATCGAACTGGACAAGCTACTGTTGGACTGGTTTAGGGCATCCCTGACCAAGGCACGAACTTTGCTTCCTTGGTGTTGATAGGCTCCTGTGGACTTGAGGGATGGAGGTCAGAAGGTTCATTGAGACGGTACCCATCAGGTAAGATGAAGTATCGTATTCTAGTTCACGCGAATCGGTTTGCGGTATGATGAGGGGTTGAGAGAATCCGGTAACTATGGTATCACTCAAAGATGTCAAAGATGGTAGGGAGTTGCGCTTTGAGTCCTTGACAGCTTCAATCGTTGAGTGCTAAAACTTTTGATCAACTTTCTTCTTTTTTTTTAGGAGGGAAAAATATTGCCTGATTTACATTAATTCTTCCACCAAATTTTTTTTTTTCCTTTTACATCTCTTTGGTCCAAACATTGGGGGGAGGGGGGAATACTCTCCAAATTTTTTTTTTCCCCTCCATTTTCCTAGGTCCAAATGGAAACTTAGAGATCACACACACTTCTAATAGACATGTCAGTAGGGGTTAGTTTCAAAAGCAATTTCTCATTGAGAAGCCAAAATCCATAACCCCCTACAAAGCGGGTATAACATTATTTCTAGTCTCCCCTCCCATCCTTGTCAAAAAGAAATTATGAAAAAAAATCCAAATCAATTTCAACGCCGCACCAGCACAATCTTGAAGAGGATATGTGGACAACAAGAATCAACTGAAGTAATAAGATCCACATTCCACTAGAAACAATATCCTTCCAATGTCCAAATTCCAATCTCACAAGGACTCTAAAACATAAGATGCAAAGAAAAGGAACTTTTACATAGTCCTAAGAGTGAAACCCTGAAATGAAATACCCAGCCAAGGAGGAGAGACCAAAAAGTACATTAAGATCCACATCAACCCACATAATACTAAAATTATGTACATCAATCCTAAGGCCTACAAGAAGCTTCAAAATTTAGGGGAATGTTCACATTTTTGTGAAGATGTCAAGTCAACATAGAAGACCATGTAAGGAGGGGCTGACACATGACTTCTTCCACATAAGACCTACATACCCATTCTGCCATCCAAGGTCATCAACCCAAGACACCAGACCAAAGCGAGTGCAAACAAGGACAAAGGCTCATGCTATCTTGAGTTTCTCGATGCCCAACAAATCTCCAAGGTATTAGGAAGCAAGCCCAAAGCTAAAAATAGGCTGCCACTAAGCTACCTCCATCTATCCTAGAATCATCCCTATGGATGAATTTTGAGTTTTGTCCATTAAGCATGAGCTTAGTCAATCATATGCCATCTAGAAAACCAACTTGAAACTCTAACATCTTCCTAATTCTTATCTAGTTTCATTCACCACCTATAGGCCAAAACTACACCAGCGACATACAAGACTCACAAGTTCTCAGGACACTTTGCTCCACAGGTATCATCCCAGGAAGTTCAAGTTCAATACTAACTCCGTTGGACAATCTTTGGTCACAGTCTCATAAGTGTTTAAAGAGATAATAGGCAACAAATCTTTAAGGAATAAGGGCTCTGCCATAAAAGAGAAATGGAAATCAAACTTAAATGCACAAACATGGAAAACAAGAATAATAAAATGAAATAGTGAACCTTAAACAACCCTCTACAAGAGTTAACGGAAGAACCTGAAACAAATAGCTAAGAAAATTTTGTTCAAGTATATCGATTTCCTCAGGGGATAAATTCTGTTGTTCCAGCTTTTGTGCTCCATGTACTGGGTCAAATAGAGAGTATAATTGCTGTAACCATCAAGTAAATAAATTTAGCAAGAGAGACTATCAAATATCAATTGATGAATGTGAAATCAACAGGAACAAAACCTTCATAAGAAAGACCAAATATCATTACAATACCATCAAATCTTCAAACTGTAGAAGATACCAGGCCCGAATAGTGTACTCAACCCGCTTGCATAGCTTTAGAAACTCAGTTCGGTCAGCGCTATGTTCTGCACAACATTAAAATTCTCAATTCAACATCAATTACATACTCATTATATCCGAAGAGCTTGAAGGCATTATATTTGTCTTTCAAGCATTAGAATACATTATGACAATAACCTCATCCAACAATTCTCAACACTCATTCAGCAATTCTAGTTGCCAACCACCGAGATGAGGGGCGCATGAGTGCATAGAAATTACAGAATTGCTAACTCAAGGAGAAAATGAAAGTAAATGCCAATACTTATACCACAGTTAGGGAACATATATATGCTTATGCCAAAACAGGAAAGACAAACACAACTCCAAGACTGCTTGTATCATTGATTAGGTCTTGATGTCGGATGCTCTGAGAGCAATTCCTACGCCAGGAAACTCACACAAAACGTAGGACAACACTCACAAATAATTCTCAAGTTCAATTTAATTTCATTCAAGCCTACCTCTGTAATGCACAATTGGGAGTTTAAATAGAAAAGAGTCATAAAAATTAAGGAAACTAAGAGATAACATAATCAAAAAGATATTGTTCGCAGCTAAAAAAGATAATGAAAAAATAATCTATTATTAAAAGATAATTCCTAAATTCCTAAACTTTCATTTTCCCTGATACTGCATCATTCTCCCCATCAAAAAAGAACTCCACTCCGACGAGTTCTCTTGAAGGTACCGGAAGGGCAAGATCCCAGATGCAGAACTCATCCTCGAAAATACACCACCATCAAATCATGGCATGTTTGACCATGCCACGACACAAACTACCATTGAAAGACGTCACAAACTCATCATCTAACTCAGCTAACGCCAGTATGCGGATGTGGAGAGGAGGGAGCTTTGGGGCCCCAATACCTATAGAAGCACCAAAAGGAAGATAAGGAGGCTTAAAGACACGCCGATGAAGAGTCAAATCTCCACATTGAAAATGGGACTAATGTCTAAGTTCACGAGAAGATAAAGTGCACATGCAATAGATCCTAATCTATTAATATTATGGCCAAGACCCATGACGTGAGCTTGAAGCTCTGTAAAGTAGTATTTCGGTCACAATTCAGATTGAAGGTGAGCCATAACAAAATCACCCACTTCAAAACTCACAACTTTACAACGTATGCGAGCTAAAGGTTTATAGCTGTCATTATCCAAAGCAATTGTACAACATATCTTAGCATGCAAGACAGTTAATATGCTATGTAGTTGTGGATGCAATTCAGATACCTGAGAGTCAAATGGAAGTAAAATAAGGTCCGCAAAGGGTGAAGGGAATAATCATGGACAATCTCAAAATGATTTGTATCTGTTGACCTAATAATAGCATCGTTATAAGCAAATGTCATAAGCAAATAATCAATCTCATTCAGGGTTCCCTCAAAAGGTCGAACATGATGGGAGAGCTAGGAAAAGAAATAAAGTCCGAGGAAGGCTCCCCAGCCAAGAGTGTGGGAATGAACTTGTTAGGGTGTTCTAATCTCTCAAAGGCCTTATCACGATGAATAAGGGAAATAGTTCCCTTAAGTGGAGTATTGATATAGGACGCTCTAAGAGCAATTCCTACAAAGGGGAATAATTGATATAGGACGCTCTAAAAGCAATTCCTACAAAGGAGAATAATTGATGTAGAACGCTCTAAGAGCAATTCTCACACCGAGAAAATTCACGCAAGAATTCTCAAATACTCAATATTTCAATTCAATTCAAGTCTACCTCCTAATACATAACAAAAGAGTTTAAATAGAGAAGAAACCCAAAGCATTAAGAAAACAAATAGAGACCTAATCTAAGAGATATTATTCGCTAGCTAAAAGGATAAACGAAAAGATGATATTCTTAAAAGATAACATATGAAGATAAAAATACTTCATATATGCTAATATTAAGATATACATTATACCCATATCTTCTTAATTCCCCTTTATCCTTATATCCTGCATCAATGATAGGTGGTGGACGGGTGGGTGGTGGTGCGTTGTGGCGATGTTTGGGTGAAATCTGATGTGGGCAAAAGAGAACATGGAAAAGAGCACAAAGGGAAGCAGCTGAGAACGGTTCACTCTGATACCAAATTTGATATCGATGATCTGAGAGCACTTCCTATTCTTGGAAACTCACACACAAAATAGGAGAACAATCACAAATAATTCTCAAGTTCAATTTAATTTCATTCAAATCTACCTTCCTTAAATGGGAGTTTAAATAGAAAAGATACCTAAATACTAAGGAAACCAAGAGATAACGTAATCAAAAGATATTTTTCCTAGCTAGAAAACATAATGAAAAGACAATCTATTATTAAGAGGTAATTCCTGAATTCCTAAACTTTTATCTTCCCGGATACTGCATGAGGTCTCCCACAAAACAGATATGAAGGAGGACTCGATAGAAAGTTTGGCACGTAAAAGAGAGAACAAAAAATAAATTGAGAAAAGGCAAGGATGGCAAACTAAAGAATATTTAGAGGCATTGCATATGCCCATATTCCACCCCAACACAAATGACAAAATTGCATGAAGACTGAGAAATGTACACATTTATTCAACAAACCAATCAATGGTAAAATCATCACCCTTGCACGCATAAGTACGACACATTAACCTTAGTGGACAAATAACAAAGATATCAAAAAAAGCCAATGGTCTAACAACCATGCATATCTGCGTTGTGTTTAGTGAGCAAAACAGGAATGGAAATGAATCATTCTTGATATCTGAGGGGGTTAGGAATGAAACTTGAATACTGCAACCATATGTTTGGAGAGAACAAGAATGGAATCAAATTCGAATCCTTGTTGTTTTAGCTAGCCGTTGCAGAATGGAATCAAATATGTTTTATGTAAAAATATTTTTATACCATTATAAATGATATTTTCTTACTTTTGTAATCAATTATTTTTCCCATTTTTGTATTTAATTTTAAAATTGAAATGCGAGTTATTATTTTGGTATTTTTGCTTGACTGAGGTAATAAATTTTGTAAGCCTATAATTACAAATCATATTAAAAAATTGAGATATAAGCCCATAATTTCGTAAACACATAAATTTATAAACCAAAATAAAAGAAAACAATAGCTAATCCAAAAGAATTATAATTTTTTTCAACAAATTCATCAAATTGCCGTGTTCAGCATTGCTTTTGATGCCCTAGCTAGTGGCTTCTTCATCTTCCTTCCCTCCTAAAGTCACCTTCCTCTGTCTCCCTCCTCTCACAGATCTGTCCTCCTCACCTCTCTCTCTCTCTCTCTTTCTCTCTCTCTCTCTCTCCCCCTTCTTTGCTCAGATCTATCATCTCCGCAGAAATCTCTGGAAGTAGTCGCATGAAGCCGACAAAAGGGAAGAAAGAAGAACCACGGCAGCGTTTCCAGGCAACATCCAGTGTAGTCGATGACCGACAATTCCCGACAACCACCGGCGACGCCCTCCTTCCCCCCTTTCTCTCTATAGCTGGGGTTGAGTGGATTGAACACTTGAAAAGCATTGAGCAAATGAAGAACAAAAAAAGGAGATGGAGAATTTTTCATTATATTTTTCCTTCATTTTTGAATGATTCACATGATCCCTTAGGGATGGGGACTTGAAACCCTTGTTAAAGGGGGGGTTCAAGTCCCTTGGATTTGGGGGAACTTTATATCCTTAGATATCAAGTCTCAATCCTTTAAATTGTTCACCAAACATTAAGGAGTGGAACCTGATACATGAGTGGTTCAAATTTCATTCTATTTTCCCTCACTAAATAGGCCCTTGTTAAAATACAAGTGGATTTGAGAGAACTTGATACCCCTAGATATCAAGTCTCAGCCCCTTAAATTGCTCACCAAACACTACGGAGTGGTACTTGATACATGAAGGGTTCAAGTTTCATTCTATTTCCCCTCACCAAATAGGCCCTTGTTAAAATACAAGTGGAAATGGAAACATAATAAGCCCAAAAGACAAGGGGAGATCAGCTTCCGTAGAGTTCATTCATGATCTGGTAATGATCAATCAATTATTTTCATATATAAAAGTTATCATGTCCAATATGCCTAAAAACTCCCAGTTGAATAAAGTATATAGTTCAACTCTATATTCAAGTTCATATCAATTTGCAACCAGCACCCAAAAAAAAGGGGGGGAAAAGAGGGGGAAAAAACTTAGAAACACACTTAAGAGCATCATCATAACCAAAAGAAGTTGATTCTAATCACATTAATTTACTATTCAAAAACGTTTTACGTTTGCTAGACTAGGGTGAAAATAGCAAGAGAAGTCATGAGAACAACCAATAAGGGAATATATTCCATCCAAGCCCATTAATGAAGAAAATAGGTCACTTGATATAACCAATCGGTCATCATCTTTAGGAATAAGGGAAATCTCAGCTAGGTCACAGAACCCTCAGTTCAACATAAGAACTAATTCTTCTAGCTCGTCCATCAACAGAATACTCACAAAGGTCAAGGCCACTAGTAATCAATTTGCAATGTCATCATAAAATTTTCACTTTCAACTGCGAACCACAAAATATTTTTCAGAAGTTGAATGGATTGAAGTTGTTCTTGTCGAGAAAAAGACAATTTAAGATAATCATAGATTCAGAATGATCACACTTGTAAGCTGACGGACAAACCACATAACACAGAAGTCATGTATTCATGACATGCAACACAATGAAGATGGATCTAATATAAATCTTGCCTTTTGCAAAAAGCCAGTCTTAGATTCCAAAAACTAACTTTAAAGAGACCCCTGCTCCTATTCTTTGTAAAGGGAGGCCTATCTAGTTCTGAAGCGCAATTGAAGATGAAATCCCTTCAATTAATTTAGTTTTGCATTTATCAACACGGACCTGAAGAAAAAAATCAATGGCAAGCAACCACATTATCAATATCTAACAAGACAATTAGTATCATTTCTACCGACTCCATGAGAATCATTAATTTTGGCGATAGCTTTCAATTTAGGAGTCTTACTAAATATGAAAAAGCGCCATTACCCATTTTAATTTACTCTATAAGTAGCAAATTAAATGGTGCATCTTATTTATTAACGTTGTTAAGTACTTTTGGAACAACTGGTTGAGTTTTTCTGTAATAACAGCTTTTACAAAGATAATTTCCATGTAATAATTAAGTCTTAATTTAATTTGACTATCACTATCTTACCAAATTCTGAATATCTCCTGATATTCCTAATGTTCTTAACCATATTTTACACATGGCTTATGTTACAAGAAGATTTGCAAGATCAAACAATATTCAATTTTTCTAATTCATCCCCAAAATCGAGCACTGGATTGGCCAGCGAGATGGAAAGGAGTACTCCACAAACGACGATGAATACCATATTGATGAGCTGCTAAGCAAGACTCCGGTATTCAAGGATGTCTTTTCCATTTGCCTTATACACACTTTGGAAGTTCATTGTTTAAATGCACATGAGAAGCCAAGAAGAAAATCTGGAAAAAGAAGTGAAGGTGCATACCTGCATATCAACTTAATGCTCCTTTCAGGGTCACACTTTGTAGAAGATGGATATCATTTAAGCGGGCCCACTAGACATCTCTCTTATGCCCATCAGTTTTATTATTGTTCATAACAGAGTTTTATATATTTAATTATTAACATAGTTGCTATTCATTATCAGATTTGTTTCCTTGTTATTGGGTTAGGTTGACCGTTGAGGCATAGACTAAGGTCAATTACCCAAAATCATGCTGTGGGTCAACTTGTATGAGGAGGATGGGTAAATGTGAGGGTATGGGCCGTGGGGGATGGGTAAATGTGTAGGATCAAACTCATGGGGTAGATGATTATGGAATCGCTCCTGCAATCGACTAACTGGAATAGCAGAAAAGTACTAAATCTAAGGCAGGCACTTTAGACTCAGCTAGGTTGTAGTCAAATTTGACAATTGGCTTGTGCAAGACTCATCATCATCTATTCACCTCCATGTAGGGTGATTTACCTACACAAACCATGGCAAACAATTTTCGAAAACAAAGAAAAGGAGGAAACACCTAGAGCACAATATATCAAGGTCAACAGTTATCTCTTTCAGAACGGACTTACAGAAAGCTCAAGTAAAATATCCCTCCATGTCTGCATCAAGACCCAAAAGTTCCAAGATATATTTATTTTGTGCCTCTACCTCAATGATGTAGGCTAACTCAAATTCAAAGAAAAAGTGAATAATCAGTTATTTAAGGCAAAGTTAGTCTACATCTGGGGAAGTCATCTCATAGTCATCAAAGGAACCAGCTGCCTCACCACCGTCATCCATTGACTAAGCTGCAACTAAAGGTTAATGCAAGAAGCTATTTGCATCATAAAAATTGTCAATGAATAATGATTAGAAACTATCAAGGAAAATAAGCAATCTACTATGACGCAATTACTTCTACATATAACAAAATGATTATTCACTTCAGTTAAGACCTAGAATGAGCCAGAGTTCTGCTAGACACAGCAGCAACTTCCAGATACATTCTAGTAATGATTCCAACAGAAACATCGTAGTCGGGCAAATCCACTTTCATACAGCCAAAATGGACCAAAGTAAGCTGCCAAACAACCATTTCTAGAAACCCATTAACACACACAAGCAAAACCCAGCATAGAACAGATGAAGAACACAAAATAACAGTTCCACCCCATGAAAGAAAAGAAAAATAAAAGAAACATATATAAAAGAATAATAGTAATAAATCCCCCACCCCCCTCAAAAAAAAAAAAAACACCAACCCACCCACGCGCAAACAATTTTTGTTAAAAAAGGGCAGTTTCAGCAGAAAAATTACCAATGAGATTAGCCAAGGTCATAATCAATTTAGGCTTTAAAATAGGGATGACAGATTCGCGCTCCAGTCTAATAACGTCCTTTTTCTCCTTCTTCCCCATTTTGTCTCTCTTCCCCTAGGATCAACCACGGACGGCAGGAGCAAAATGAAAGCGTTTTGCACCTTGCCCAGGTAGAAAATGAGGAAATTAAAAAGAGCTTGATGACCGAGGAACAAAAAGGGAACTTCAAGTTGGCAAAAATATGAGGTCGGAAGAGAACATGAGCAATTCCAAGAAGACAGGAAAGCTTGAGGTGTCGGCAAAGAAACTGTTCCTCGAAGTTTACCTTCCCTCCCAACACTTCCTTCTGTGGCGATGACGGAGAAGAGAAAAAGTAAGGTTGTCGGATTTGTTGCAGTGGAATGGGCTTTTGTCAGTTGCGAAGATGAACTACAAAATCAGAATAATTGCAGGAAGATCTGATGGTAGCAAGGGGAGATAGACAGTCAATGTGAAGTAACTGCTGTGCTGGTATCGTTGTACTTGCGTTCTGGGTAACGGTGGTTTTAACGCTGTCTTTCATAAAGAAGATGCGGGGCCACAACCAATAGCAGTTTTACTAGCGGGTTTGTCTGGGGTTTTGAACTGCAAGCGAATTGGCGTTGTTTTTGGTTTGAATACCGATATTTCATTGTCTTTCCCAAAAGAGCATGGAAAAATATCGATTTGGACAACATTTTAAAAAATGCAACTTCCATTATAGTGGATTTTTATATCACATGTCAAGTTTTTAGAGACTTTTATAATATTTTTAGATTCTATAAAGTACTTTGAAATTATCTAAAATGTGTTAGAACTTTCTAGAACGTTCTCGAACATCCTCGAACATCTCAAGGCTTGAGTCATCACAAAGTCATGATATCGGGTCTTAACTCGACCCAAGGGCCAACTGTAGATAAGGTCCACAACTACCTATGTGTATGGACCATATCATTATGGAACTCAGAAATGGGATCTGCAAGTGGGCTACCATACTAGCATATAGTAAAGAGATGTGAATGGTCACACAAGTACTTGACATCATATTCAATGCATATGGATCCATCCAACAAGGAGAAATATAAGTGAAGAAAATGGGAGGGATAAACAGGCATTTCTGCTATTATAAATCTCTAATGTTATAAATCTCTAATGACATGTTAATAACCTCTACTAACCAATTTTCTCACCGTCCCATCTCTACTCTCCATACTCCATATCCCGTCAAAGAAAATCAACCTGGTTCTGATACTAAAACTGTAACGCTCCCTAATTAAGCATGTTACACTGTTTACAATCACTATTATGATTCCCTCAATTACAACTGATAAACTCAATGATCGGGGAGTTACTGCCGTCTAAAGGACAAGGCTTGCAACATGTGTACAATAGATAACATAATTAGGCATGGTTTCAACCATACACAATCATATATGATCAAACCATATACAGTCAACTGTTAATCGACATAATGTTTATACACCAAAGTAAAACAATTGACTATATAATCTACACCTCCATTCATTGAAGATTTCAAAATATAGCTTCAAAGATGCATGTACTATGTCACTGTTGATCCATCCAGATTTCCTTATTCAACTTATTTTCTTCAACTGGTTTGCTAGTATGAGGGCGATTCAATGAGTATTTGCCTAAAACAAAACATGAAAAATATTTTGAACTGTGAGCCGAAACTCAGTACATGCATACCTATATTGTTAAAAGATCTCTGCAAAAATTGGTTGGGCGTCCGTTTTGCAATTCATTTTAAGCTAAAACAGTGAATGAGATGAATGTAAACTGCAATTGCTAGTTATTATCTGATAGTGAACCCCCTTGATGTTATTACGACCTATGGATAGGTGTACACCTGTCAAGCCGATCGAGGGACCTGGTGTAAAACCCCTGAAATTCAATTTGGGGAATTATGTTTAGGTTGGACCGACTTAGAACCAAGTCAACCCAAGTCAATGCCAAATGAGTTCTCGTGAAATTGATTTCGTTTAAGGAAGTTTTTAATTAATTTTCAATATTTTGGAAGTTTTAAATCTTCAAAATTTCCCTCCTTGATTTTACTATAAAACCTTGGAAAGTTTTGATCCTCTAAATTACCCTCGTTGCTTTTTACTATAAAACTACTAATATTATCATTATTATTATTATTATTATTATTATTATTATTATTATTATTATTATTATTATTATTATTATTACAATCATTATTAGTATTATTCCTAACCCCCCAAAAAAATAACTTGCTTTGGGCCGGCCACCATGTTCAACGGAAAAAAAAAAAAACAGAAATTTTTGAACTTTGTTTTTAATCTTTCCCCCCTTTTCCTAACCCTACGCCTAAACACCCCCCTTATCTAAACCCTAACCCTCACGTCCCTCCCCTCCTCCCTCACACGTCTGTCTCTCTAGCCTCACTCTCTCTCTCTCTACTCCCTCAATCTATCGCCGCCGAATTGCCACCACCAACCGCCGGCCGGCCGCCCTTGTGCCGCCACCCCACGGCCCATCTTCCCTTTTGTCTTGGTAAGGTATAAAAAAAGGGGACGGGGGATGCTTGAGATCCACACATCCCCATGCATCAAAAAACCCAAATTTTTGCCACTATCTTGAGTTTTAATCTTGATTTATGAACTAAAGCGTTTTCTAACACATAATCTATTATGTTTTTCAGCGTTCTCGACATTGAACTTGGGTAGAGAAGGCGACTCCACTAACTTAGGACCAAAATCGATCGAAGGTATAAACTTTTGATTTTTTTGTGGTTAAAACATTATTCTTTTGGCTTGCTTGGGATGAGCCGAGGGTCTAGGGTTCAGTAGCGGGAGAGTTAAAATTTTTGGTGACCTGACACGCTCAAAAACCGACCCCAAAGTGTAGTGATGGACTGGGCGGAATATGCACTAAAGTACCCTAACTTTGAAAATTCGGTGAAATTTTTCTGAATGCCCAAAAATCGTGAAAATTTTATGGTAGGTAGATTGGCTGTGCTAAGTACGTGAGTTTTTGAATCGAACAAATCGGAGTTAAAAGGAAAAAGTTGTGGCCCGTTTACTGGGCGCTGTCGAAATCAGGTCAACGGGTATAGTCCGTAAATTTTGGGATTTTTTAACCTAGCTACTGTGTGAATTTGGGCGAACACCGAACATGGAAGTTGTAGTAGACAAGATTACCTTTCTGTATTGGGCTGGAAATTGATTTTTGGAGGTCAGGTGTGAAAGTTATGAGGTCGGAAATTCGGGTTAGAAAATCTGTCAGATACTGCCGGGCTGGGTGTTGGGCTGCTTTGTCGCCAGATTTAGAGAATTCTCTAGGGCAGGTTCGGTTACTAAAAGTTGTAAAATGTTTTTGGTAGAAGCCTTTGGATGTACCGAACGACCTCATTTTGGAATCGGGCCGATTGGATTTGTGTGGCCCGAGTTAAAATTTACCTACCCGGGACTGTCCAGACTAAAATAGACACTGACATCGCTAATAAAAGCAGGAAAACGATCTAGTTCGGGACAAAACTGGGCAAAACTCTGAACATAGAAAACGTAGAGGACGGCCCAAAGTTCCTGGATTGGGTTAGAACGTTTAAATTGGACATCGGGATTAAAAGTTATGGTCTCTGGAAGTGGGGCTTAGAATTTGGCCGAATCTGGACCCTAACTTAGGTTTGAGTTGGGAGCCCTAAAAACCTGGGAAAATTTTATAAAAATTCGTGGGAGGGTCAGGGGTGTATCTTGTTGAATTTAGACTGATTGTGGGCTACGTGTGGGCCCAGATGCAGAGCAGCAACCTCAGTTGAGTAACCGAGTCCGTAATTTGTACGGTATTCAGGTAACAATCATGCCCTAACCCTTCCCCGTGTTGTGAAACCACGTGTGTTTTGAACATGGTAAGAACTACCCTATTTACTGTTCTTAAGGAACAATGATATGTGAATCTGAATGTGTCTACATGTCGGGAACTGTATGACATGGTGTGATATGAATTCAAGACTTATAATGTTAGTGGAAATTCCTGAATTACTACTGTATTGTTATTATTGGGGGAAATGACTGAGTTTGAATGAACTTATCATGTTAAATTGGTCGCCGATAAAGTGAAATGAAATCATTAACTGAAAAGGGCTGAATATGGTGAGTTTTAAATCAGACTGTGTTGGTTGAAGGTCATTAGTCTTCCCTGGGAAATTAGTGCATGCATGTGAGCGACCACGTGCTCTACTGAAGCGTGGGCCAGGATTAACGGTAACCATCCTTATTGATGGTAGGCCAGGAAATGGATAAGCGGTAACCGCCTGAGTAGCGGTAGGTCAGGAAAGAGTTAAGCGGCTGCACTAAATGGGAGCGCAGGCCATGAGACCCACTGAGGTCGCTCACCTAAGATCAAACTGCTGAATCCTAAATTATAATTATATTCCTGAATTGGATAACCAGAAGAGACTGTAATAATGACATGTGTGCCTTGGAAGTCTTGCCGCTTTCCCCGCCCCTTAAAACGCTTTTAAAATAAATTTGTATGCATATTTGACTGTTAGAGGTGATTATTTACAGAGTTTATCTCACTTTTATAAAATGTTTTGTTTTCAAGTGATCTAGTCATGCTCGGGGCTGGGGACATGAAAGGAGGGCAAGGCGCGAACACAGATGAGTTGGACATTGTTATCGATAAACAGTAATTTTGATTATTTGGTATCCTTGAAATTCCGAAAGATGTAAAAATTTAATTATTTATAAAGACTTCTGGTGTTAATTGTTAGTTTGGTATCCAGCCTGGTATTTCCAAGAAGGGAATACGGCGGTAACACCCCGTTAGGAATTTCCGCTACCATTCAGGTTAAATTAGTTGTAAATGAAGAATTAGAAATCTGGGATGTTACAAAGTAGTATCAGAGCTCAGGTTAACTGACCTGGAGGCTCGCCTAAAAGCTGTAAAAAGCTAATACAGAAAATATTAAAAATTGGTAGACTTAAGGATCGTTCGGAGAATGAGAGTAGAACGGGGCAGGGATTACGTGCATTTGCATATAGTACTTGATGACTGCATGACTATGTGTGGTATGTATAGCTTACGTGCACTTATCCTTTTATAGGGATGGAGGGTATTCAGCACTGTGGTTGTATAGGGGGTCCTTGTCTGCATGAGCAGTTGACAAACAAGCCAGGGCAGAGCATGTGGGATCATATACGACATGTGAGGTGGGTGTTGGCTAGATACCAGGAGGATGTACCCCGTAGGTGCTTGAGGGTTGAGGACAACCGAGGGATATTTTTGCTGCTGACCTTGAGAGATACCCTATGTGGTGTTACAGAGTTGATGAGCTACACCCCGCGCTCGTGATCACCGCCTGTGGAGGAAGTATTGTTGGTGTGATTGGGAACCTATGGGGATGAGTGTAGTAGACTTGATTAACTACTTGAGGTTGGAAGGACCCTATGACCTAGAGAGTGTTCCCACAGCCAGTGAGGAGGACGCCCCACCCCCAGGTGACGAACTTACAGAGGATGAGGGAGACTTTGAAGGAGTGAAGGACAACCCTGACGAGACGAATCCCGGGATGGAAGCCGACCAGAAGGGAGACCCGATGGAAGAGGAGGACCATGAGGAGGATCCCAAAGAGGACCCTGAGGAGGACCCGAGTGAGGGAGACCCAATGGAAGAGGAGGACCCGAGTAAGGGAGACCCGATGGAAGAGAAGGATCCTGAGGAGGACCTTAAAGTGGCCTTGAGGAGGATTTTGAGGTGAGTGAGGGACAGCTGATGGGAAGTGAAGACCTTATGGGGGATCAGGAAGAAGAAAGGAGGGATCACACCATTCAGGATGAGCAAACCAGAGGACCGGAAGACTTGAAGGAAGAGATAAATTCCTTGTGGAATAGGGCCGAGTGTGAGATCGGGTTGAACTGCTGGAAGCGGGGTAGATGTGGCCGGATGTGTAGTGGTACCTGTCCACTGGACGCCCCTGACCAGTAGAAGCTGGACGTAGCTAGGAAGTTGGTCTTTCTTTCTTTTACTAGGGCAGTTTTGGTAGTAGTTTCTCTGTTTTGTTATTAAGCCACTGTGGCTACTAAAGCTATAAGCTGTGATGTAATGAAGATGCTGGTGTGGAATTTTTATGATATTGAAATATTATGCAATAAAAATCTTCGTGGATTATTTAATACCAGCATTCTATGCTATGAAAGATGTGAATCGTGTGAATGTGATACCTATATGATGTGAGATGTGTAAGCATATGATGTAGTGAATGTACCACCTGAGTGTGGTAATGTGCTGTGATCGAATCTCTGAGAAATGTTGCATATGCACTAGCATGTACTGTACGTTTGAAATTTTATAGAGCTTAGATTGTGAGCCATTAGGAGAGAAACTAAACCCGAATTATTTCCCGAACACGATGACGGGAAATAACAACAACAACAACGGTTAATTCCAAACTGGACCCCACCATGGAACGAGGGTCCCTTCGAACCAGGACATCCCTATGTCAGCCCTCAGAGAGCGACTGGAGGCCCTACGCCCTCAGAACGGGAATGGGTCTCGCAGTCATATTGACGAGACTAACCCGCCAAAGGGAGCCGAGCTTACTAATTTGTTGCTACTGGAGATGCTACAGAAACAAGGGGAGCAACTACAGCTCCAGAACGAGCAGATACAGAGGCTGATGGGGGTACGGAAGAAAGGGTGGAGGAGGATAACTCCTACATGTTCAAACGGTTTGCAAGCCGTCACCCAATCGTCTACGATGGCATTCCCGACCCTAAGACCTTTGAAGACTGGATTAGGGGCATGGAGAAATTATTCGACGTACTCCAGTGCCTCGAGGAGTGGAGGGTGGGATTTGCTGTATTCTACCTGAAAGACAAAGCCGACCTGTGGTGGGCTATGGTAAGGGAACGGTAGCACGAGCCTGGGTTTGGTCGGGATAAGCTCAAGGAAATGATCAAGGATCATTTCTACCCTATCTCCCTCCAGAAGACTAAGGAGAGCAAATTTATGCAGCTACAGCAAGGGACCATGAGCGTCCTCGAGTACGCCTCCAAGTTCATGGAATTATCATGATTCGCCCCAGCCTTCGTAGCTGACGAGAGGCTGAAAATGAATAGGTTCGAGGCCGGGCTGAATCCGACTATCAAGGAAAGGATGTCGGTGCGATAGTATGCCTCCTACGTTGACCTATACGACACTGCGGTCAACGTGGAAAGGGCGATAAAGGAGCGAAACAACTATTTCAATGAGCACAGGGGCACAAAGAGGAAGGGGGCAATCGGGGAAACTACCAGATGCAAGAGCAGAACCGTCGACCTGCTGGGGGTCAGTACTCGGGCAACTTTAATCGAGGTGGCCAGTATCCTAATACACGGCCTAAGGTGACCTGCAACGCTTGCGGGAAACCGAGGCATTTCGCCAGAGAGTGTCGGTCGGTAAAGAGGTACTTCTGCTGTGGAAGCCACCAATATCAAGTTCGGGACTGTCCCCTCCCTCCACCCCCTACTGGGCAAGGGCAGGGGCAGAGTCAAGGACAAGGGCAGCAGCCCCAGCCATCATACTAGAGCAGGGGAGGGCAGGCGGCCCACCCCAACCAGCAAATACCGGGCACCCAACCAGCTCAATCCCGACCCTCCAACCAACCGCCCCAGAATAATGGGGCTAGAGTTTATGTAATGCAGAAAGAAGAAGCAGAGGATGCTCCCAATGTGGTAACGGATACATTTTCTCTCCTATCGCAGTCAGTAGATATCCTGTTTGATTCGGGTGCCACGCACTCCTTTATATCTGTTAAGTTAGTTGAGACCTTGGGATTACACCCCACCCGAAAATCTTCACTGCTATCCGTGATACTCCCTGATGGAAAAACTGTGTCGTGCGAAGAGTTATAGGAGGGTTGCCCTATAAAAATGTATGAATGTAAGTTTTCGGCAGACCTGTATAAGTTTGAGTTGATAGATTTTGGGGTTATCTTGGGGATGGACTGGTTAGCTAAATATCCGGCCCAGATAGACTGCCCCAAACGAAAAATCACCCTAAAGGGGCCTAACGGGGAGAAGGTAGTGCATATGGGCCAGAGGCCCAGAATGGGGATAAAATTGGTGTTAGTGATGAGAGTTCGCAAGCTGTTAGGCAAAGGGTGCGAGGGATTCCTGTGTCATGTAGTGTCAACCGGGGATGCAGGACCCCCCTTAGACGACATCCCTGTGGTACGGGAATTTTCAGATGTATGCCACCTCTTAGAGAGGTGGAGTTTTGTATCGACTTAACCCCCGGGGCCACCCCCATTTCCAAGGCGCCTTATCGGATGGCACCAGCTGAACTCAAAGAATTAAAGACACAGTTGGAAGAATTCTTAGAGAAAGGTTATATCCGGCCTAGTATATCTCCATGGGGAGCCCCGATCTCATTTGTAAAGAAGAAGGATAGGACCCTAAGATTGTTTATAGACTACCGGGAGCTAAATAAGATAACGGTTAAGAACCATTACCCCCGCCCGGAATAGATGACTTATTCGACCAACTGCGGGACGTGAGAACCTTTTCCAAAATTGACCCCCGTTCGGGGTACCATCAACTCCGAATCAAGGACTACGTTTCGTACCTGATACGGACACTATGAGTTTGTCGTGATGCTGTTTGGCCTCACCAATGCCCCAGCAGCATTCATGGACCTTATGAACAGGGTCCTTAAATCCTATTTGGATAAATTCGTGTTGGTCTTCATTGACGACATCCTAATTTACTCAAGAACCCCGGATGAGCACACTCACCATCTACGGACCGCCCTGGACGTATTAAAGAGAAATGAGTTGTATGTCAAGTTCTCAAAATGTGAGTTTTGATTGGAGCAGGTAGCTTTTCTAGGACATGAAGTGTCCAACGAAGGGGTATGTAAGACCCACCTTCGTTATTTTTACGTTAAGTTGTCTGTCTTGCTTTTACGTTATAAAATCGTATTTTTAGTAACTGTGTCAGTTTTTAACGATTAAATTCATTAAAAAGAATGATTATTTGATTAACGTTATTATTAACGCTACTTATTTATAAAATTATCGAATTAATGCTAAACCGAGTTTTTAAAATCGTTTTCCGTTTTACTTGGCCGATTTCCAAAGTTTAAACTAAAATGTTAATTGTAGGTTGCTTCAATTCGGGTTTAGCCTAACCATTAGCGAGTACAGGACAGGAACGGGAGAGGGGGGGTCGAAGTCAGGAACGGGAGACCCCGAACCCCCCTCTCCTTCTTGCACTCCCTCTCTCTGCTTCGCTCTCTCTCTCTCTCTCTCTCTCTCGCGGGTCACCGGTCACCGCCTGGCGTCACCGCCGGCCGTCATGTGTCGCCGGCAAGAGAAGGAGCCATCCGACCTCACCCACGCATCGCCAGCCACCCAAACACCACCAATCCTCCTTCCCCACGTCACACAACCAGCCAACTCGCAACCCACGCCCAATTCTGCCACCTCGTGCCGGAATCCGGTCACCCACACCGGGTTCGGCCTCCCCTATAAATCTGGGGGTCGGAGGTTCGAGTCTTCAAGCTAGCGGGCCAGGGTTCGGGTTTAGCAGAGTGGGAGCATTTGGTGTTTATTGTTTGAGGTTGAAATTAGGCTAATCCCAGTGGGTGTTTCTCCCTCCTAAGTTATTACTATTTTCGAAGTTAATTTTCAGCAGATTGATGTTGCATGTCAAGTTAGGGTTTGTTAAATTCGTTAGAAATGTCAAGAAATGCGCTATTCATGTTTAGGTTCGATTCATTTGGTTAATTTATGCCTAAAATTGTAAATCGAAGTAATTTAAATGTGTTTAGCATCGATTCGAAGCAATGAATGCAATTCATGCTTGAGATGTTAATTCGAAGTAATTTAAATGTGTTTAGCGTCGATTCGAAACAATGAATGTAATTCATGCTTGAGATGTTAATTCGAAGTTAATTTAACGTACTTAGCTTCGAATCGAGTTAATGAGTTATTATCTGAAACGGAATTAAAATTGAAGTTAATTTAACGTATTTAGCTTCGAATCGAGTTAATGAGTTATTATCTGAAACGGAATTAAAATCGAAGTTAATTTAACGTATTTAGTTTTGAATCGAGTTAATGAGTTATTGTTTGAAAAGGAATTAAAAACGAAGTTAGATTGATATGTTTAGCATCGATTCGAATCCATGAATGTAAATCATGCTTGAGATATTAATTCAAAATTAGTTTAACGTGTTTAGCATCGATTCAAGTTAATGAGTTAATGTATGAAAAAAAATTAAAATCGAAGTTATATTAACGTGCTTAGCTTCTATTCGAGTTATTTAGCTAATATATGAAAAAGGATTAAAATCGAAGTTCTTTTAATGTCTTTAGCTTCCATTCGAATTAATTAACCAAAGCATGCAAATTAGCTAATTTTCGAGGTAAATGAAGGGTGTCTGGGTCCGAATCAAGTAGCTTAGCCAATACATGTTAAACGAATTAATCTCGAAGTTATGTAAACATGTTTAGGCTCGACTCGAGTTAAACTAACTAATGCATGTAAACGAATTAAATTCGAAGCTATTGAAATATGTTTAGTTCTCACTCGAACCTCTGTTCTCTGTACATTCATGCTTAGGAAAGTTGCTTCGAAATATATCGTATATGTTTAGAATCAAATTATGTTTGGTTTATTGAATGAAGAGTTGTCGATTTATGGATAAATGTGGCTATATATACGCTTATTGTAACGCACCGCTGAATGGTGCTGGTTGCTCAGGTAAGAGCCTAAACCTCACTCCCTTTTCATAAGCTAATATGATAATATGTTGTGATTAATAAATCGATGAATCGAGTTGGTAGTTGGATGGTTTGAGGAAAGAATTATGAGCGTTCAAGGTCCTGTGGTACGGTGCTTGTGAGGAGGGAGTTCGGGTTGTGAATTGACCGCAATCGTGTGGATTGTGAAGCCATGTGTGGCTCATTGTGTTGAAATGATTACGAAGTGTTTAAATGTGATATGTGTATTCCCTTTTTCTTGTATGTTTAAAATGTAACATGTGTGTGGAAGGGTGATGTTTTAGCAAATGAATTTTCATGTGTTTTAAATGAATAATAGCCATGTCTAGTAACGAGCTATGGCCTATTTTAGCTATTCAAATAGTGTTTGGGAGGAATCCCTAAAACGTTTTAACAAAAGGGAGATGGGAATTATACGTTGAATGATTTTATTGTTCGAAACACAAAATTACTAGCCGTTATGGCCGATACGCTTTAAGTGGCTAAGATGATGTGCTGTGGACACTATGTTATGAATGTTGACTGCCTAGGATTTCGTCCTGGTACTAGGAAGCCTTAGAAGACCCTTACGAGGATAATTGTCCAAGATGTGCTGTGGACACTATGTTATGAATGTTGACTGCCTAGGGATTTCGTCCTGGTACTAGGAAACCCTAGAAGACCCTGACGAGGGTAATTGTCCAATATGTTTATGTAGCCATCCCGGGAGTAAGAGCTTAAGCGTGAGCGTTAGGTCTCACTATGGGGTCGAGAATAGTTCTCACCCAATCAGCACCCTGTAATGATCTTATTCCAGAAGTACTTTCGTACTAAGTTAAGAAAAGCAATTGGCCCTTTGCCATTTTTAAACGATTAAAAAGGAAAGGAAGTTCATTTTATGGGCCCAAAAGGCTATATAGAATGATGTATGAAAAGCTTATAAGGGTCGTTACACGACCAAACGAAATGAAACTTCCTTTGAAGACTAAGAAAACGTTTTCAACGAAAGAAAGAAAGCTTTCAATGAATGAATTATGAAACGATCCTCAAGCATGTTTGAACGTGGATTCTAATCTTATGTGGCATCATTCTTATCCATAGCAAATCTGTCTGATTTATAGTGTATGAGATGAGAAAGAAAGTTATAGCACGTTAAAAATTCAATGAATGAAGGCGTCTCTCCCTAAAAGAATGAACGTTGATATGTGAATAGCATGCGAGGGCGTCATATAGCTTAATATGATGTTTAAAGGTACTTAAATGCTTGATATGTGTTTATGTGTGTGATGTGTATATTATATGAATGAAATGCCAAGAAAAGTGTATTTATGAAAGGGATAACCTTATATACACATCATATGATTGAGGGTTCATGTGTAGTTTAGATGGAGTGTTAAGAAGTTATGTTATGAAAAGAAAAGATCCTTATACTTAGCCTTCGATACTTACTCATGTGCCTAACCGCTTGCTAGTAAAGAACTCTATCATTAAGGAACCTAGAAATATGACTGAGGGGTCGAAGTGAAGTTTATGTTTAGTGATCCTTCCATAAAGGTTCTATGAATATCTATTATGATAGTAAAGTATGGAAACGTGATATGTGACTAGTAAAGATAGTATTACCTGCAACGGTTTTGGTTTTAAGGGGATTGGTGGACAATCACTGAGCGTGCGGTTGCCCATCCCATTACTCTTTCCCCTTTTCCCCAGGTTTTCTTTCTGACAAGAAGAAGTTGAGTCAGATAAGTCAGAAGGAACCTATTGTTGCTTACAAGGCATTGTATGTGCTCATTTGAAGGGATCTTACGTGTTTAATGAAGTCATGTAATGTACTCTTAGTTTATAAAGGTCTGTAAACGGTTATTCTAGTTCATGTAATGCATATGATGCAGGTCGCTCTGTACGGCCGTTTGAGCCAACCATCAAGTTAGTTAGATGTCTTCTTGGCTTAATTTGGCTATGTTTTGGGATGTAAATCTTAATACTCCGATTTTGTTAACCATTGAGTTGTATCTTTCATTTCTTCTTTATTCATGAATCAATCTGGTTGGTGTACTCCGAGCGAGTGGCTCGTTGAGTTATGAACTCTGGCGTGTGGCCGTTGAGCTATGTTTCAAATGTTTGCGCTTCCGTTGATTTACAGGGACTTATTGTAAGGCTTTTAGCCTGAAAATGGTAAGTTTTTAGGGGGAATTCTCTCCGTTTCGTTCCAGGAATTAAGTAAGAAGTTAGAAAAGCGTAACGCTTCTTGCCTAGGGGCTGGGGGTTTTTCATTGATGGCATCAGAGCAAAGGTCCTGCGACCATAGGCCGCGACCTGAGTCTTGCATTCATATAGTTCGATAGGAACGCGTTCATAATGATGTGATATGTGCCTACTAGGTCTACAATTGTGCGTTTAATGTGAATCTTGGCGTATTTAGCTAGCTAGGTACTGCTCGAGTGAGCTCACTAATCGAGTGAACGAACGAAATGTTAAGGGTGTAAGCCGAGTAACTTGTTTTCTCATGAATGAGTTAAGTATTAGTCCAATCGAAGGTTGTTTGTTTATTTGCTTATACTCCTTGACGGTTTGAAATTGAATGATTGGAAAGTCTGAACTCTAAGCATATTCTTGCCCCTAAGGTACGATTTGCTCCTCGGGCCCCGTAATGGAGTGAGTAGACGTACTTAATGGTTGGTAGGGATAGGCTAGAGGCAGATGGACTATTTCTCGTTTGAAAACCTAGAGATTTTGAAAGTTGAGACCTTTCTAAATAATGAATTAAGATGTTTACTTCGCATTGAAAGACCTTCTAATTATGCAGTTAGGCTTTAATGCCGCACTTGAAAGCTTGCATTTGTTTTATAATCCCACTCGAGTCTCTGCTGCTGTTATAAGTCTCTATGTGCAGCTAAATGTTTTGGATGCCTATCCGCTAAGATGCATATGTTGCTTGATGTATAAATAACAAGTTATAAGCGACTAAGAATTACCCCTCGAGACTAAAAGCTTCTTTTTGACAATACCCCAATTATGTGGTTTCTCAATCGCTAAGGGAACTAAGCGAGAACTTTGTTTATGCGCGTGTCAATACGATGGTTGTGATATGGTCTCATTATGTTGCCTAATTGTTATCCCATACGTGTTATTGACACTTAGGTGTGGCCTCAGTCTGGATTGTCACTCACATGTGGAGTCTTCCTTACATCCTTATATGTGACTACTATTACCCTCGAGTCAGCTAAGCATTATGCTCATAGTGACATGGAACGCCATTTTTTTTTTTAACTATAAACTTGATAGTGTCCTGGTCATATCAACCCTACCACACCTAGAGTGGAGATGTAAGGAATGACCTGACAGACTTTGGAATCGTTATACCACATGCATCACCTCGTTATCTTTTGAGGCTGATTTACACCCTTTTCAGCAGTTTCTTAAGTAATAACACCACGTGCGGAAACCATAATGCCTTAAGGTAGAAGATAGAACCTTTCCATCCATCCTAAGAGCTCCTCGGACCTCAACAATTACCTTATGAGACAATTATGTTGCAAAGTTTCAATGTGTACTCGTAAGACCATTGATGCTATTGTTCTTACCCCTTGTTAGCTGGCTGATGGCTAGTTTTTAATGATTTTGACAAGCCTCAAGACATACCTTGACCCTTGGTTACAAATGAGAATTGCAATCATGTATGTTCCTGTAAGTGACCTCTTGTGTGGCATGATTGTGAACATGTGTGTGTTTCAAAGCATAATCATCACATTTTGCACAACGTAAGACTTTGGGAACATATATAGTCACTTGGAATGATATGCATGGGCATTTGTATGTTTTATGAGCCAATGGTTTAGCAAATAAACTACGTGGTATTTATTAGACTTGATTCTAGCTGAGCGCGTCACTAAATTGGCCAAATAATTCAAACTACGTGAATTGTCGCTTCATATAATTATAGTTAGCTAATTATTACCTGGCATTTAGCCTTTATGCTATGATTAAATGGCTGGCTGTGCACATATTCTATAACATAATTACGTGGCTATGACCCTTTTGCATTCAAACACTTACCTTTGTATGCATCATTGAATGGTATGCTGGGATATTCGTGACTGTAGCGGAGATTACTCATCTCCTATATGATTAAGTGCTATGTATCTTGTGATTGATTGAGTGGATTGTTACTCATATGTTTAGTAGAAGGATATTGTGGCCTTAGGAGTTTACAATCGCATTTGTTTGCCTTGTACTGTCTGTGCTTGGGCCATACCGCATGCCACCGTATTTGCGACCATACTTGGATGCGTGACTTTAAGGGTTATGAATGGATATGCGTAAAACAACCCCCGGCAAGGTTCAACCAAGTGTCCTAACATGATACGACTGAGTTATTTGGCATTATGTTTGCATAATGAGTTTTATATGATGCATAGCGAATCTCATAGGGAACCTTGGATGGGGCTTCTCTAGCCATCGTACATGCTGCCAAAGCTATCTTACTATATCATAATTAGCATGGTTGGCCTTCTTTCCAACTCCATTGTCTTGTGGCTAGACACGACTCCATTTCACATATCATCTCTACCGTTTCTTCAGATATGTCAACATACGCACGTGCTTGCTCACGAGCACCTTAAATGTATCGATTGAACTAAGGGTCATATGGACGCCCTTACCGTAACCTTTCATTGAGTTGTGAGGTGTAGTTGTCAATATAACCAACCAGAATGATGTATGAGTTGTAAAAAGGCAACACTAGCTATAAGAACCTTGTACCAAACCCACCACAACCCAGAAACCCACTGTGTAGATCTTACCTGCGTGCGTTCATTTTAGGAAAAACCGAACTTAGATTTGGAATTTCGAGGACGAAATTCTTTTAAGGGGGGAAGAATGTAAGACCCACCTTCGTTATTTTTACGTTAAGTTGCCTGTCTTGCTTTTACGTTATAAAATCGTATTTTTAGTAACTGTGTGAGTTTTTAACGATTAAATTCATTAAAAAGAATGATTATTTGATTAACGTTATTATTGACGCTACTTATTTATAAAATTATCGAATCAACGCTAAACCGAGTTTTTAAAATCGTTTTCCGTTTTACTTGGCCGATTTCCAAAGTTTAAACTAAAATGTTAATTGTAGGTTGCTTCAATTCGGGTTTAGCCTAACATTAGCGAGCACAGGACCGGAATTCAGTTGAATGTTGTTAATTGAGCCAAAAAAAAGGAAAAGTGAAACAAAAAAGGAGAGGGGGGGTCGACGTCAGGAACGGGAGACCCCGAACCCCCCTCTCCTTCTCGCACTCCCTCTCTCTGCTTCGCTCTCTCTCTCTCTCTCTCTCTCTCTCTCTCTCTCTCTCTCTCGCGGGTCACCGGTAGCCGCCTGGCGTCACCGCCGGCCGTCATGTGTCGCCGGCGAGAGAAGGAGCCATCCGACCTCACCCACGCATCGCCAGCCACTCAAACACCACCAATCCTCCTTCCCCACATCACACAACCGAGCCAACTTGCAACCCACGCGTCAGCCACGCCCAATTCTGCCACCACGTGCCGGAATCCGGTCACCCACACCGGGTTCGGCCTCCCCTATAAATCTGGGGGTCGAATTCGACCCCCAACACCCTTAAATGCGACGAAAACGTCACCAAATCGACGGCTAGGGTTTGAGTCTTCAAGCTAGCGGGCCAGGGTTCGGGTTTAGCAGAGTGGGAGCATTTGGTGTTTGCTATTTGAGGTTGAAATTAGGCTAATCCCAGTGAGTGTTTCTCCCTCCTAAGTTATTACTATTTTCGAAGTTAATTTTCAGTAGATTGATGTTGCATGTCAAGTTAGGGTTTGTTAAATTCGTTAGAAATGTCAAGAAATACGCTATTCATGTTTAGGTTCGATTCATTTGGTTAATTTATGCCTAAGATTGTAAATCGAAGTAATTTAAATGTGTTTAGCGTCGATTCGAAACAATGAATGTAATTCATGCTTGAGATGTTAATTCGAAGTAATTTAAATGTGTTTAGCGTCGATTCGAAACAATGAATGTAATTCATGCTTGAGATGTTAATTCGAAGTTAATTTAACGTATTTAGCTTCGAATCGAGTTAATGAGTTATTATCTGAAACGGAATTAAAATCGAAGTTAATTTAACGTATTTAGCTTCGAATCGAGTTAATGAGTTATTATCTGAAACGGAATTAAAATCGAAGTTAATTTAACGTATTTAGTTTTGAATCGAGTTAATGAGTTATTGTTTGAAAAGGAATTAAAAACGAAGTTAGATTGATATGTTTAGCATCGATTGGAATCCATGAATGTAAATCATGCTTGAGATACTAATTCGAAATTAGTTTAACGTGTTTAGCATCGATTCAAGTTAATGAGTTAATGTATGAAAAAGAATTAATATCGAAGTTATATTAACGTGCTTAGCTTCTATTCAAGTTATTTAGCTAATATATGAAAAAGGATTAAAATCGAAGTTCTTTTAATGTCTTTAGCTTCCATTCGAATTAATTAACCAAAGCATGCAAATGAGCTAATTTTCGAGGTAAATGAAGGGTGTCTGGCTCCGAATCAAGTAGCTTAGCCAATACATGTTAAACGAATTAATCCCGAAGTTATATAAACATGTTTAGGTTCGACTCGAGTTAAACTAACTAATGCATGTAAACGAATTAAATTCGAAGCTATTGAAATATGTTTAGTTTTCACTCGAACCTCTATTCTCTGTACATTCATGCTTAGGAAAGTTGCTTCGAAATGTATCGTATATGTTTAGAATCAAATTATGTTTGGTTTATTGAATGAAGAGTTGTCGATTTATGGATAAATGTGGCTATATGTACGCTTGTTGTAACGCACCGCTGAATGGTGCTGGTTGCTCAGGTAAGAGCCTAAACCTCACTCCCTTTTCATAAGCTAATATGATAATATGTTGTGATTAATAAATCGATAAATCGAGTTGGTAGTTGGATGGTTTGAGGAAAGAATTATGAGCGTTCGAGGTCCTGTGGTACGGTGCTTATGAGGAGGGAGTTCGGGTTGTGAATTGGCCGCAATCGTGTGGATTGCGAGGCCATGTGTGGCTCATTGTGTTGAAATGATTACGAAGTGTTTAAATGTGATATGTGTATTCCTTTTTCCTTGTATGTTTAAAATGTAACATGTGTGTGGAAGGGGGATGTTTTAGCAAATGACTTTTCATGTGTTTTAAATGAATAATAGCCATGTCTGGTAACGAGTTATGGCCTATTTTAGCTATTCAAATAGTGTTTGGGAGGAATCCCCAAAACGTTTTTAACAAAAGGGAGATAGGAATTATACGTTGAATGATTTTATTGTTCGAAACACAAAATTACTAGCCGTTATGGCCGATACGCTTTAAGTGGCTACGATGATGTGCTGTGGACACTATGTTATGAATGTTGACTGCCTAGGGATTTCGTCCTGGTAATAGGAGGCCCCAGAAGACCCTCACGAGGGTAGTTGTCCAAGATGT
>JAKOGI010000642.1:443039-471107 GCA_029747015.1 Carnegiea gigantea
AGTTAGCAGCGGTCGTGTTTGCTCTTAAGATCTGGAGACATTACCTGTACGGGGTCCGTTGTGAAGTATTCACTAACCACCAGAGTCTGAAGTACATTTTCTCACAGAAGGATCTAAATCTGAGACAGACTAGGTGGCTAGAGTTCCTAAAGGATTATGACGTTTATTTTCAGTACCATCCAGGGAAGGCCAATGTAGTAGCAGATGCGTTGAGTCGCAGGCCGTACCTAACGCTGAGTTGTTTAATAGCACTCACAGATGAGTTGTGTAAGGAATTTCGGAGATTAGAACTTAATGTGATTACCCTAGGGGCCAAACCTACGCTTTGCGCCCTGGAGGCACAACCGACCCTCATAAAGGAAGTCCGACTAGCCCAAACCTCGGACCCTCAACTTGAGCAGATCAGGGAAGAAATATTGGTGGGTAAAGCACCTGGGTTCATAATTCATGAGGATGGTACCATACGATTCCATAATTGTGTATGTGTTCCAGCCGTAAAGGCATTTAAGAAGAAGATCCTAGATGAGGGGCACAATACTCCATGCTCGGTACACCCTAGGGGTAATAAGTTGTATAAGGACCTAAGGCAGATGTTCTAGTGGAGTAACCTGAAATAGGAAGTGGCTGATTATGTGGCAAAGTGGCTGACCTGCCAGTGAGTGAAAATCGAATACCAACGGCCAGCAGGACTTTTACAACCACTGGATGTCTCTAAGTGGAAATGAGACTCTGTGTCCATGGATTTTGTCATAGGTTTGCCGTTGACTCAACGGAAGAACAATGCCATTTGGGTGATGGTGGATAGACTCATGAAATCAGTGCATTTTATAGCCATGAGGAATACTTGGACCCTGGATCAGTTAGCTCGAGCTTACCTCGAGGAGATAGTATGGTTGCACAGGGTACTCAGTTCCATAGTATTGGATTGGGACACCAGATTCCAGTCGGGATTCTGGCAGAAGCTGCAAGAAGCGTTTAGGACGCTACTACGCTTTAGTACTGCCTTCCACCCTGCTACGGACGCAGATGGAACGCACCATTCAAACCTTGGAAGATATGCTGTGGGCGCGCGCTTTGGACTTTAAGAGCGCGTGGGGCAGTGATCGAGTTTTCTTACAACAACAGCTACCACGCGAGCATTGGCATGGCCCCGTACGAAGCATTATATGGGAGGAAATGTAGGACCCTGCTCTGCTGGCAAGAGATTGATAAGGCCTTGACTATCAGACCGGAATTGATCCAAGCCACCACGGGTAAAGTAAGAGTAATCCAGGAACGAATAAAAGCCGCCCAGAGCTGCAAGAAGAGCTACACTGAACGGAGGGGTAGGCCCCTTGAATTCTAGGTAGGAGACCAGGTATTTCTCCGCGTTTCTCTAACCAAAGGAGTCGCGAGATTTGGGAAGGCAGGGAAGCTCAGCCCGAGGTACGTCAGGCCGTATCTGGTCATACAGAGAATAGGAGAGGTAGCTTACCGATCGGAACTACCGAACAAACTTCAGAGAGTACATAATGTATTCCACGTGTCGCAATTGCGGAAATACATTCCAGATCCCTCGCACGTAATTGAGCCTGATCCTATATAGCTCCAAGAAGACTTATCATATGAGGAACAACCTATACAGATCCTGGATCGGCGGGAAAAGCGCCTCCGTAGGAAGACAGTGCCCTTAGAAAAGGTCCTTTGGGCCAACCCTAAGACGTCCGAAGCCACTTGGGAGCCGGAGTAGGAGATGCGAGACAAATACCCTCACTTGTTCCTATAACCAGGTGCATAGCGGTTTCGAGAACGAAACCTCTTAAGTGGGGGAGTATGTAAAACCCTAAAAATTTTTATTTGTAATGGCGGTATGTCGTAATCTAGTGAAGTTTTGACGATGAAACTTTTCTAAGTGGGGTAGTAAGTAAAATCTCAGAAATTCAATTTGGGGAATTATGTTCAGTTTAGACCGACCAAGACCCAAGTCAACCCAAGTCAATGCTAAATGAGTTCTCGTGATATTTATTTCGTTTAAGGAAGCTTTTAATTAATTTTTAATATTTTAGAAACTTTAAATCTTCAAAATTTCCCTCCTTGATTTTACTATAAAACCTTGGAAAGTTTTAATCCTCAAAATTTCCTTCTTTGCTTTTTACTATAAAACTTCTAATATTACCATTATTAGTAGCATTGTTGTTATTATTATTATTATTATTATTATTATTATTATTATTATTATTATTATTATTATTATTATTATATTATTATTATTATTATTATTATTATTATTATTATTATTATTATTATTGCAACCATTATTAGTATTATTCCTAACAAAAAACAAAAACCTTGCTTTGGGCCGGCCACCATGTTCAACGGAAAAAAAACAGAAATTTTTGAACTTTTTTTTTAAATCTTCCCCCCTTTTCCTAACCCTAACGCCTAAACACCCGTCCTTATCTAAACCCTAACCCTCACGTCCCTCCCCTCTTCCCTCACACGTCTCTCTCTCTCTAGCCTCACTCACTCTCTCTCTCTCTACTCCCTCACTTCCTCGCCGCCGAACTGTCACCACCAACCGCCAGCCGGCCGCCCTTGCGCCACCACCCCTCAGCCCATCTTCCCTTTTGTCTTGGTAAGGTATTAAAAAACGGGGGGGATGCTTGAGATCCACACATCCCCATGCATTAAAAAACCTAAATTTTTGCCACTATTTTGAGTTTTAATCTTGATTTATGAACTAAAGTGTTTTCTAACACACAATCTATTATGTATTTCAGCGTTCTCGACATTGAACTTGGGCGGAGAAGGCGACTCCACTAACTTATGACCAAAATCGATCGAAGGTATAAACTTTGATGTCGTTTAGATTTTTTTTTATCATTAAAACATTATTCTTTTGGCTTGCTTGGGATGGGGTGAGGGTCTAGGGGTCAGTAGCGGGAGAGTTAAAATTTTTGGTGACCCGACACACGCAAAAACCGACCCTAGAGTGGAGTGATGGACTGGGCGGAATATGCACTGCAGTACCCTAACTTTGAAAATTTGGTGAAATTTTTCTAAAAGCCCAAAAATTGTGAAATTTTTATGGTAGGCAGATTTGGTTGTGCTAAGTGAGGTTTTGAATCGAACAAATCGGAGTTAAAAGCAAAAAGTTGTAGCCCGTTTACTGGGCGCTGTCGAAATCAGGTTAGCGGGTATAGTTGCTAAATTTTGGGATTTTTTAACCTAGCTAATGTGTGAATTTGGGTGAACACCGAACATGAAAGTTGTAGCAGACAAGATTATCTTTCTGTATTGGGCTGGAAGTTGATTTTTGGAGGTTGGATGTGAAAGATATGAGGTTGGGAATTCGGGTTAGAAAATCTGTAAGCTACTACCGGGCGGGTGTTGGGCTGCTTTGTCCCCAGATTTGAAGAATTCTCTAGGGTAGGTTCGGTTACTAAAAATTGTAAAACTTTTTGGATAGAAGCCTCTGCATGTGCCGCACAACCTTGTTTTAGAATCGGGCTGATTGGAGGTGTGTGGCCTGAGTTAAAATTTACCTACCCGGGACTGTCCAGACAAAGATAGACACTGACATCGCTAAAAGAAGTAAGAAAACAATCTAGTTCGGGATGGAACTGGGCAAAACACTGAACATAAAAAAGGTAGAGGACAGCCCAAAGTTTCTGTATTGGGTTAGAACATTTAAATTGGACATCAGGATCAAATGTTACGGTCTCTGGAAGTGGGAGCCCTGAAAACCTGGGAAAATTTTATAAAAATTCATGGGAGGGCCAGGGGTGTATCTTGTTGAACTTAGACTGATTGTGGGATGTGTGTGGGCCCAGGTGCGGAGTACTAACCTCAGTTGAGTAATCGAGCCCGTAATTTGTACGGTATTCAGGTAACAATCATGCCCTAACCCTTCCACGCGTTGTGAAACCGCGTGTGTTTTGAACATGGTAAGAACTGACCTATTTACTGTTCTTAAGGAACAATGATATGTGAATCTAAATGTGTCTACATGTCAGGAACTGTATGACATAGTGTGATATGAATTCGAGACTTATTATGTTAGTGGAAATTCCTGAATTACTACTGTGTTGTTATTATTGGGGGAAATGACTGAGTTTGAATGAACTTATCATGTTAAATTGATCGCCGGTAAAGTGAAATGAAATCATTAACTGAAAAGGGCTGAATATGGTGAGTTTTAAATTAGGCTGTGTTGATTGAAGGCCATCAGCCTTCCCTGGGAAACTAGTGCATTCATGTGAGTGGCTACGTGCTCTGCTGAGGCATGGGTCAGGATGAACTGTAACCATCCTTATTGATGGTGGGCCAGGAAACGAGTAAGCGGTAACCGCCTGAGTAGCGGTAGGTCAGAAAAGAGTTAAGCGGCTGTGCTAAATGGGAGCGTAGGCCATGAGACCCAATGGGGTCGCTCACCTAAGATCAAACTGCTAAATCCTGAATTATAATTATATTCCTGAATTGGGTAACCAGAAGAGACTGTAATAATGAGATGTGTGCCTTGAAAGTCTTGCTGCTTTGCCCGCCCCGTAAAATATTTTCAAAATGAATTTGTGTGCATAGTTGGCTATTAGGGGTGATTGTTTACAGAGGTTATCTCACTTTTATAAAATGTTTTGTTTTCAGGTGATCTAGTCATGCTCGGGGCTGAGAACACGAAAGTAGGGCAAGATGCGAACGCAAAAAATTTATGAGTTGGACATTGTTATCGATAAATAGTAGTTTTGATTATTTGGTATCATTGAAATTCCAAAAGATGCAAAATTTTAACTATTTATAAAGACTTCTGGTGTTAATTGTTAGTTTGGCATCCAACATGGTATTTCCAAGAAGGGAATACGGCGGTAACACTCCGTTAGGAATTTTCGCTACCATTCAGGTTAAATTAGTTGTAAATAAAGAATTAGAAATCTGGTGGTGTTACACCTAGCCTGAAGCCGCGCGGGTAATTGAAGGACAATGCCCTATAATTGATAACTTATGGGGTCACTAATTCTGTGACAAATTACAGTGTAAACTAATTCATTGATGTAATTACCAAAACATAATAACTTTGATAAATGCGCGCTGATTTCTAAAGACACAGGCAGTGAACGTACCTGAAGTCTTTTAAATGCAATCTCACTTGATAATACTTATGCCCAATGAGAAACGATAGACTAGGCCCTATTTCTACTTAAGAAATATAGTTATAGGTAAATGCAGTTAGTAAACAACTTTCACTCCTGTAATTTGTAACTTTATAGAAATTGATTAATAAAAGGGGCATCCACAATTCAAACAATTCAATATAAGATAAGTTATACTAATATGATCTTGAGAAATAAATAAGTTAGGGTCATTGAACTCGAAGTAAAACAAATTGAAGCAAAATAGACTAAAATGAAATAATAGAGGTGATAACGAAAGGACTTTAATGGATATAAATGGAATATGGGTTTTTGATGTTTTTGAAATGAATAATAAAAGGTTTAATGCCAAGAAGGGTGTTGTGAGGCTCACGAAAGCTCACATAACCCTAATTTGGCCCGATAGACACCGATCTTGAGTAATTATTCTCCCTACTTCTCAAATTTCATTTTCATGCCCTTGTAACTTGGTTTTCCAACCGACGCGAGCTTCTATATATAACCAAAGTTGTTGAACTCACTAAACTTTGTAATTTCTTTGCAATATCCATAATTATATAGAAACTCCTGATAATATTTCCAAATGTCACGATTTCTTTTCATATTACCATTTGGAGGTCTACTTTAGAAAATCCATATCTTTCACCCTCGACCTCTAATTGAGCTACAAAATCCTAATATGAAAAGATAAAAAGTCCCTCAAAACGTTCATTCATACTGTAAAACATAATACCCACAATAGGGTTCCTAAAATTGGGCTAGAACACAACTGTGCACAGCTTCGGTCTATCCTATGCAATCCTAGAAAAATAGTCATAACCTTTTCCACAAAACTCGGATTAAAGTAATTCAAAAGGTATTTGAAAGATAACTCACTGATCTACATATTTACCAAAAATCATAATTTTTTAATGGGCAGAATGTTACTAGTTTATTCGCAAATTATCCCCTATTTTCGGCCTGTTCACAGCCACACTGTGTTTGTTTTCCCCCTTTTCTTCATATAATTCCCCTCTAACATCCTTCCTTAAAATCATTTAACAAAGGCTTGTTCATTATCATCATGTTAGAAAGCCATATTATTCAAATTTACTCGATAATCATCTTCATTAGATTTTCAAGTCTTCTCTTTTTCAAAAACACTCAAAACACATCCATAATCACACTTATTCGCACATATACGCTAAATAACCTATTTTAATCCATCTGAGAAATTTTCCATAATTCAATACTTTATAGTAACTCACCTCAAGTCATTTTTCAAGTCAAACAACATATCCAAGATTCATTTTACATCAGAGTATATACAAATAACATGCTTGATGCCAAGAATAATTCAAACCATGCATAATCACCAAAGTCCTAACTTATTATCAACTTATTTTTGCATTTAAACTCATCCAAAATCAACATAAACATCAACTAACACTTATTTCTATCAAAATAACATGATCCATGATCAAATCCAACATAAATCAAAGCTAGCCAAGATTAAGTTAGGGTGTATATCTCACTTGGTGATTGAAGGGAGAGATGGATATGGTGCTTGATGTAGGAGGGTGTTTGGGTGGTGGATGGTGGTTGGAGGGTGGCTGGCTGGTGGTGACAAGGTGGCTAGAAGGTGGAAGATCAGCCAAGGAGGGGGGATGCCATGAATGAAGAGGAAGAAGGAGAAGAGAAGGTTGCTTTGCTTTTGGTCATTACTAGCTTGACTTTTTTTTATAAGCTTCGCTGATTTTATCCACTCAAAAAGTGGCTTTTTGCTAATAATAATTAGGCATAATGATGGTAATCAAGTCAATTTAATTACAGCAAAATTTTTGAGCGACATTTTGAACCCAAAATGAATTAGACCGCAAATCGGGTCCAAATAAAATGGGTCAAATCTAACGAATTTGGGCCCAAATTTTTGTATGATAAAAAATTAAAATTTTATGACATCTCTACTCTCCATACTCCACTAACCAACCTTCTCACCATCCCATCTCTACTCTCCATACTCCATATCCCATTAAAGAATATCAACCTAACTCTGATACCAAAACTGTAACGGCCCCTAATTAAGCATGTTTTACTGTTTGCAATCACTATGATTTTCTCAATCACAACTGATAAACCCAATGATCTGAGTATTATCGCCGTCTAAAGGACAAGGCTTGCAGCGTGTGTACTAGAGATAATTTAGTTAGGCATGGCTTCAACCATACACATTCATATATGATCAAACCATATACAGTCAATTGTTAATCGATATAAGGTTTACACACCAAAGTGAAACAATTTACCATATAATCTACACTTCTATCCATTCAAGATTTCAAAATATAGCTTCAAAATATGCATTTACTATGTCACTGTTGATCCATCTAGATTCCTTTGCTCAACTTATTTTCTTCAACTGGTTTACTAGCATGCTTGCGATTCACTATGCATTTGCCTAAACAAAACATGAAAAATATTTCGAACTGTGAGCCGAAGCTCAGCATATGCATTCCTGTATTGTTAAAAGATCTCTGCATAAATTGGTTGGGCACCCGCTTTGCAATTCATTTTAAGCTAAAACAGTGAATGAGATGAATGTAAACTGCAATTGCTAGTTATTATTTGATAGTGAACACCTTTGATGTTGTTATGATCTATAGATAGGTGTACACCTGCCAAGCCAATCGAGGGACCTGGTCTAAAGCCGCGCGGGTAACTGAAGGATAATGCTCTGTAACTGATAACGGATGCTGTCACTAATTATGTGACACATCACTGTGCAAACTGATTCATTGATGTACTTACTAAAACATGTTGACTTTGATAAACACATGCTGATTTCTAAAGATACAGGCAGTGAACATACCTAAAGTCTTTAAAATACAATCTCACTTGATAATACTTATGCACAATGAGAAATAATAGACTAGACCCCGTTTCTGCTTAAGAAATGTAGTTATAGGTAAATGTAGTTAGTAAACAATTTTCACTCCCATAATTTGTAACCTATGAAAATTGATTAATAAAAAGGCAATCCACAATTCAAAAAATTCAATATAAAATAAGTTATACTAAAATGATTTTGAAAAATAAATAAGTTAGGATCATTGAACTCGAAGTAAAATAAATTGAAGCAAAACAGACCAAAATGAAATAATTGAGGTGATAACGAAAAAAACTTTAATGGATATAAAAAGAATATATGTTTTTAATGTTTCTAAAATGAGTAATAAAAGGTTTAATGCCAAGCGGGGTGTTGTAAGGTTCATGAAAGCTCATATAACCCTAGTTTGGCCCGATAGACACCGATCTTGAGTAATTACTCTCCTCACTTTTCAAATTTCATTCTCATGCCCATGTAACTCGGTTTTGCAACCGATGTGAGCTTCTCTACATAATCAAACTTTTTGAACTTACTAAACTTTGTGATTTCTTTACAATATCCATAATTATATGAAAACTCTTGATAATATTTTCAAATCTCACGATTTCTTTCTTCCCTCATATTTCCATTTGAAGGTCTACTTTAGAAAATTCATATCTTTCACCCTTGACCTCCAATTGAGCTATAAAATCCCAATATGAAAATATTGAAAAGTCCCTCAAAACTTTCATTCATAGTGTAAAACATAATTCCCAGAATGGGGTTCCTAAAATTGGGCTAGAACACAACTGTGCATAGCTTCGGTCTATCCTATGTAGTCCTAGAAAAGCGACCATAACTTTTTCCACAAAACTCAGATTAAAGTGATTCAAAAGGCATTTGAAAGCTAACTCATTGCTCTACATATCCACCAAAAATCATAATTTTCCAATGGGTAGAATGTTAGCAGTTTATTTGTAAATTCTTCCCTATTTTTAGCTTGTTCACAGCCACACTGTGTTTGTTTTCTCACTTTTCTTCACATAATTCCCCTCTAAAATCACTCCTTAAAATCATTTAACAAAGGCTTGTTCCTTATCATCATGTTACAAAGCCATATTACTCAAATTTACTCCATAATCATCTTCATCAAATTTTCAAGTCTTCTCTTTTTCAAAAACACTCAAAACACATCCATGATCACAATTATTTGCACATATGCACTAAATAACCTATTTTAATCCATTTGATAAATTTCCTATAATTCAATGCTTTATGGTAAATCACCTTAAGTCATTTTCCAAGTCAACAACATATCCAAGATTCATTTTACATCAAAGTATACACAAATAACATGCTTGATGCCAAGAATAATTCAAACCATGCATAATCACCAAAATCCTAAATTATGATCAACTTATTTTTACATTTAAACTCATCCAAAATCAACATAAACATCAACTAACTTTTATTTCTATCAAAATAACATGATCCATGATCAAATCCAACATAAACCAAAGCTAACCAAGATTAAGTTAGGGTGTATACCTCACTTGGTGATCAAAGGGAGAGATGAAGATGGTGCTGGATGTGGGAGGGTGTTTGGCTGGTGGCTAGTGGTTAGAGGGTAGCTGGCTGGTGGTGGCAAGATGGCTAGAAGGTGGTAGATTAGCCAAGGAGGGGGGGATGCCATGAATGAAGAGGAAGAAGTGGAAGAGAACGTTGCTTTGCTTTTGGTCATTACTAGCTTGACTTTTTTTTTGATAAGCTTGGATGATTTTATCCACTCAAATAGTGGCTTTTCGCTAATGATAATTAGGTATAACGATAGTAATCAGGTTAATTTAATTACACCAAAATTTTCGGGCCGCAATTTGAACCCGAAATGAATCGCGCCGCAAATCGGGCCCCAATGAATTGGGTCAAACTTAATGAATTTGGGCCCAAATTTGCAAAGTTAAAATTTTGTGATATTATGAAAGATAATTTATCACCTATTCATATTTACTGGGGCTTAATATCGATTCACTCGAAATTATTACAGTAAATGAAACTCGAATTGCAAAGTGGGGCCCAAAATGAATTCTCCCAACCTAAATAATTAAATGAGATAAATAAATGTGAAAAATTAATAACATGGATTAGTTAAATAAATAAACATAATTTAGGGTCGGGTTGTTACAGCCTTTCCCCCTTAAAGAGTTTCGTCTTTGAAGCTTATGAGCTTTGAGAAAATATGCAAGTTCATCTCAAATAAATGTGTGTACTTGGCTTACATCTCATCCTCGGTTTTTTCAAGTGGCTTCTGAGGAGGCATGATTTGTCCAATATACTTTAACTAAAGGTATATGCTTGATTCTTAGCTGCTTAATCCTTCGATCTAGTGTTTAGACTAGGTGCTCTTCAAACACTAGACCCTCATTGACCGCAACGGGTTTGGTTAAGAGAGCGTGGTCAGGATCTGAAATATACTGCCTGTGTTGTGAGGTAAGGAGCACGTTGTACACATGTTTGAGTTATAAGTAGATCTAGTTGACAAGGTATGGGATTCAATCTTTCAATAAGCTTGTATGGTCCAATAGATCTTGGCCTCAATTTAGCTCGTAGTTTAACCTCCTTATACCCTTAGTTGGCAAAACTTTCTAAAAAACCTTATCATCTACCTAAAAAACTCCAGGAATCTCCTTCTTTTATCAGCATAGCTTTTCTGTCAGTTCCAATAGTCTGTTTTCAAGAGTCTTTTGATGTATGCCACCTCATTGAATGTTAAAGAAAATCTTCATGAGCACAAAAGATGATTTTGTCGTCAATGTATGTGTCATTTTACCCTGATGTTTCATGCAAATTTCTTAGCTAGTATTTTCACAATATCGACCACTGGGAGTTTTATGCTTTCTTCAAATACAAATGTTAGTTCTAGGTTGTGAACTACTACAGGCTTCAACTTAAAAGAGTTAGATTCATTGACATTTTTAGATGCTTGCCCATGTGACACCAAATGAACATCCAAGTTCTCGAGCCCTCTCAAGAGGCTCGACCGAGTAATGACTACAGTGTTAAAGGTATGTTGTGCATTCCTTGTCAGGGCATTTACCACATTATTTGCCTTTTTTGGGTGATATTAGATCTGCAAGTTGTAATCTTTAAGCAATTCTAGTCAACACCTTTGTCTTAGATTGAACTTCTTATGAGTGAAAGTGTACTTCAAGCTTTGATGATCAGTATAGTTCTCATAAGGTACTCCATACAAGTAATATTTTTAAATTTTTAGTGCAAAAATCATAACCGCTAATCCTGGGTCTTGGGTAGGGTGATTTCTCTCTTAAGGCTTGAACTATCGGGAGGTATAAGCTATCACTTTATCTTTTTACTAACTTAGTACCTTCCTTCAACAAATTGCTCAGAAAAGATGTTATCTTTGAAAAATCATTCCCAAAACTTGATAATACCCAGTTAAACCCAACAAGTTTCTGGTCTCAGTAACATTGGTGAGCCTTGGGCACTTTGTAACTGCTTTCACCTTTTGCAAATCGACCTTAATCCCTTCCTTTGAAATCACATGTCCCCAAAACTCCACTTCTTCTAACCAGAACTCACGCTTCTTGTATTTGCTATGTAATTAATGCTCCCTCAAGGTTTGCAACCCCATTCTCAAATGGGTAATGTGTTTGTTAAGTCATAATTTATGCATGTTTTTAATAATTAATTTGATTATGTTATACATATATTATTTTGTCTAATTTAATTTATTTTATATATTTTTTTAGGTTAAGCATTAATAAAGAAAGAGGAGAAGAAAAGACGTCGAAGCTTGGGTTTTATTTACTGAAGGATTTTACAAGCAAATTCATCAAGTCGGTCAAAAAAAATAATGATTTATGGAAAAATATTATTTCCATAATAATTTACTTGGGCTAGGATTACAAGATCAGTACTCTTAATTAAAGAGGAATTAGAAGACTTGAAGAAGAAGACATCCTATAAGAAAAGGAAACCCTAACAATGTTAAGCTATAAAAACTCATTGAAACTCCTCTTCTCTCCTCCACGCAGCTTTTTCCGCCCCACTGAAACTCCTCCTCTCTTCTTATATCATCATCGCCTCCATCATCATCACACCAACATCATCACCAATATTTACGCCTAACTCCATGCCATAATCTCAGCATTATCTCTCATTTCCTCATCATAAACCCACCCTCACCAATACCACACATCATTATCATCATCGATCTTCATCATCATCTCCTATCTATCATAATCTTCATCATCATCGGCTATCATCATCTCACGGCAAAGTAGTATTGTTCTGTTGCTATTTTTTTTATTTTTTTTAGTTTAGTTTAGTGTTAAACATGAAGTCTTTGGTTAGTTGTTGTGATTTTATTTTTAATATGAGTGAGTAATTTCCTTATACTTAGTATAATTCATTTGAAACCATGCTAAATTAATTATTTTGAAATAAGTTTTATGCTTTATTGTCTAGTTGATTTGTATTCCCTAATTCTATAACGATTACTATTTTATTGTTTATGATATTCACGTTAGATTAATTAGAATGCATACTAACTAGTTTAGTGCGAATTCATATGATAGTTTAAAAGGCTTTAGTACGTAAAAGTTATTGTCTTTTAGGCATTAGTATCACCCTAATTGATCATGGATGGCTCAAACCTATCTCTTTTAATTAGATAATCATTACAGATCTTTGTTAAATCAATTTGCTAATAAATTGGTTACAAGACGTTAGATGATGCTTTTCTAATACTTAATGCTCTAGTTTGATTAAATTCTTGCGCTGGTGTTAGGATTATCAAAACTAGTAGGGTTTATATTAGAGCTTGACCTAAATAAACTATAATATAAGAAAAAACGGGAAAGAACGGCTAGTAGGTGTCTTCTGCAGCCTAACTAATGGATAAGTCAATTGGTCTGTTGATGATAAATATTAATTTGCATGGTGGATATAGATTGTGCTAATTGTTTTTTATAAATTTGGTATCTTTAATAATTATTTGTTGCTTTTTAGTTAACTTCTTTAGTTCGTGAGTTTTAATTCTTAAATTTATAGTTCTTAATATTAATTTCATTTAACCCCAAAAGAGAAGTCTTTTAGGAGTGTCTTGGTAATTTTAGATCAGTTATATTTTGATTTTTAGTGTGATTATATTTTTCAGATTTATTTTCTATTATACTTTACCATTTATTTGCCGGTTTGTTACAAATTAGGCTAAAAATAGTCTCTTTTGTGTTTTTTCATGTTTTATTCTATTTTAGGGTTTATTTTAGTACCTTAATCTGCTGCTATTTAATTTTGGAATTTTTGAAAATTATTTCACAATGTTTAAGAATTATTTCACGAATTGAATATGTGCAGGTTTTTCATTATAATAAATCTGAAAATTACATTTTTTATTTTTAATTTCTATTTTTAGGATTTTATTAAGTCTAGAAAATTATATTGTATAATTTGGGTAAATTTATTATTTATTTTTGTATTTAATTAAGCACAGTTTGTTATTTTTCTAATTTTAGATATTATTTTTTGTTTTAATTTTTTGATTTTTATCTTCTGTTTTATTTTTCTGAAATTAGTTAAATATAATTCTGGGAATATAAATTTATGAATTTGTATAATATTAATTGATAATATTTTCTGTGAATTTTGATATTAATTTTCTATTTGTTACTTCCTGTTTTAATTTTCAGTTAATAGTGTGTGATAATTTTCTATTTTTATTCTTCTAGAATATTTAGGTTAGGTATTTACTGTTTTTTTAATTTCCAGAATTAGGTTTAGAATATTTAGTGGTATTAGTAAGTATTTTCTAGATTTTTACTTGTTTAATTTGATTTGTTTTAGCAATTTAATGAAGTAAAAATAAATTAGGGTAGTAAATTCAATTATATTTAAACTAGCTTATTATCATAAACTTTCTTCGTGGGATCGATCCCTATTTTCTTATGCTATAAATCTTATTTATAAATCAAAGTAGTGGTTTAATTATAGCTCTACGATAAGCTTTACAAATTTTGCCGCCATTGCCGGGGAAAGAAAATAAAATCAATAGTTTGCATTTATTAGTTTTACTACTTGTATTGTTTTGTTCTAACTCTAGTATTTTATTTTTGTAGGTTGTTTTAGTTTATGAGATTAAGGAGTGGTCGTATGATCGAAGAGAAAAAGGAGCATACGTCTGAGGTGTTTGAAAGTAAAATAAGTGATACTGAATCTGTAAACTCCGACTCGATAAGTTGTGAAGATATTAAAGTTGAGATGACTACTTTACATGAGCTTACTGCACCTAATTTGGAAACTCAACCTTTGTCTATTACTTATCCTGTATTAGACTGACTACTGAAATTGAACTCTGGATTTTTAAATTTACTGCCTAAGTTTCATGGATTGTCTGGTGAGGACCCATATCGCCATATTAATGAGTTTATTATTACATGTTCGACCATGCAATCTGAGGGTATCATCCAGGACCAAATTAGGTTGAAGGCCTTTCCTTTCTCACTTCAGGATAAAGTTAAAGATAGGCTATATTACTTACCTCCTGCAATGTTCACTACATGGGCTCAAGTTCATAAAGCATTTTTAGAGAAATTTTTTCCCGCATCTAAAATTGGATCCATTAGAAAAGAAATATGTGAAATTAAACAAATGAATAGGGAAACTTTCCATGAGTATTGGGAACGTTTTAATAAATTATGTACTATTGTCCCCAACATCAAATTTCTGAACAATTGTTGATCAATATTTCTATGAAGGTTTATTACCTATAGATAGAAGTATGGTGAATGTTGCTAGTGGGGGGCTTTGGTTAATAAGACTCTAGCTCAAGATAGGGAATTGTTTAATATCATGGCACAAAACACTCAACAATTTGAAACTAGGGAACCCCAGTTTAGGAAGGTTAATGAGCTTAGTTCAGGTCCGTCTGTAGAGACCCAGTTGTCTCAGACCACTACTATGCTGAACAAACTTGTCACTGGAGAAGTTCAGAAAGCAGTGGGGTTTAGAGGGACATGCTACTGATGCGTGCCCTATACTTCCAGGAGGTGATGTGAATGCTATGTTTTCCAACCAAGGCCAAAGGAAGTATGACCCCTACTCCATCACTTATAATGAAGGATGGAGAGACCACCCTAGCCTTAGGTATGGACCTAGGAACAACCCCCCAGGTCTTAACCAACCATTACATCAACCATCTGCTCGGGATAGAACAAATTTTCTTTTAGAGCAAGTCATAAAAAAGATGGATGACCAGAAAAAGGAGGTTGACACTATGTTTCAGAACATAGAGATGACTCTTAAACAGGTCCAGGAGAGACAAACTGCTACTGATACCATAGTTAGCAACCTCAGGCCCAAATACAACATAGATTGCCATCGCAACCATTCCAAAACCCGAAGGAAAATGTGAGTGCCATGACACTTAGGAGTGGAAAAGAGTTGAAGGAACCTAGGAAGAATAGAGAGGTAGAGCCTGAAATAGAGGTCAACAAACCTGAATCTAACCAAGATCAAGACACTATCTCTAATGTTAAAGAAGTAGGTGAGGATAAGAAGGAATCTTACAAGCCATTACCACCTTTTCCTAGTAGACTGAGAGGGAAAACCCCTAAGGTAGATAAGGCAAACCAGGAAATCTTAGAAACATTTAGGAAGGTAGAGATCAACATTCCTCTCCTAGGTGCCATAAAGTAGGTGCCTTGTTATGCCAAGTTCCTTAAAGAGATCTATACTATAAAACGTAAACTGAAAGGGAACGAAAAGGTAAGTGTGGAGGAAAACGTGTATGCTGTTTTCCAAAAGAAGCTTCCCCCTAAATGTAAGGACCCAGGTGTATTCTGTTCCTTGTAAAATTGGGAACCTCTCCTTTGATAGAGCCATGCTTGATTTAGGATCTTCCATCAATGTGATGCCTAGGTCTGTTTATGATAAACTACACTTAGGAGAGTTAAAGAGAATTGATTTAGTCATTTAGTTAGCTGATAGAAGTAATATATACCCAGATGGAGTTTTAGCAGATTTCTTAGTCCAAGTCAATGAGCTTGTTTTTCCTGCTGACTTTTATGTATTGGACATGGGTGATGCATGCCATGATGTTCCCATATTGCTTGGTAGAACATTTCTTAAAATATTAGGATAAAAATAGATGTGCATGCAGGAACACTGACTATGGAATTTGATGGTGAAATTATTAAGTTCAATATTTTTGATGCTATGAGATTTTCTGTTGATGTGAACTATCTGTATGCACTTGATGTGATTGATAAAGTATCCCAAGATGTTTATGAACTATCTCATGATGATGAATTGTTAACTATACTTGCTCAAGGTTTGGATCAGTATGTATTTAATAATGTGCCTTACCATATTAATAATGAGTTAGTGGGCAGCATAGAGTCTTTGTTGCAATTGCATGTAGCTTACAAACCTAGGAAGCTAGAATTACCTGAAAGTGTGCGAAGATGCTACCCTCTCGCATTTCACCCCCTAAGCTAGAACTAAAACCATTACCTGAAAATTTTAAGTATGTTTATTTAAGGGATGATAAGACCTTACCTGTTATAATCTCTAATGTACTTACATCTGAACAAGAGGATAAACTTATTAGGGTGTTTAGAGAATATAGTGAAGTGTTAGGGTTAAATTTAGCAGACCTTAAAGGACTTAGCCCCACATGATGTCCACATAAAATCACATTAGAATCAGATGCTAAGCCTAAGAGAGACCCTCAGCGAAGACTAAATCCACCTATGATGGAGGTAGTTCAAAAAGAAATTCTTAAGTGGTTAGATGCTGGAGTAATATACCCTATAGCTGATTTGGAGTGGGTTAGTCCTATCCATATGGTTCCTAAAAGGGGGGGACAATAGTAGTGCAGAATAAAGAAGGTGAGTTAATTCCTACTCGAGTCCAGAATGGTTGGAGAGTGTGCATTGACTATAGAAAGCTTAGCAAGGCCACAAAGAAGGACCATTTTTCATTGCCCTTTGTGGACCAGATGTTAGAGAGATTAGCTGGGAGGTCACATTATTGCTTTCTTGATGGATATTCAGGTTACATTCAGGTCCCTATAGCTCCTGAGGATCAGGAAAAGACCCACTTTTACCTGTCTTTTTGACACCTATGCTTTTAAAAGGATGCCGTTTGGTCTATGTAATGCTCCTGCTACATTTCAAAGATGTATGATGAGTATTTTTTCTAATTTTATCACCAAAATTATGGAAGTTTTCATGGATGATTTTGCTATACATGATGATTTATTTGATCAGTGCTTACATCATATTACGTTAGTACTTAATCGTTGCATTGAGGCTAATTTGGTCCTCAACTTTGAAAAGTGTCATCTCATGATGGAACATAGGGTAGTACTAGGGCATCTAGTGTCATCCAAGGGATTAGAGGTTGATAAGGCTAAAATAGACATAATTCAATCTTCGTCCGATCCACAATGTGTCAAGGAGGTGAGGTCCTTTTTAGGTCATGTTGGGTTTTATAGGAGATTTATCAAGGATTTTTCTAAGATCGTCTCTCCTTCATGTGCTTTACTTACAAAAGATGCTTTATTTGATTTTAATGAGGATTGTGGGAGAGCTTTTGACCAATTGAAGTTGAAATTGACCACTACTCCTATAGAATAACCCCCCAACTAGGCCCTGCCTTTTAAACTGATGTGTGATGCTAGTGATAAGACAGTAGGGGCAGTCTTAGGTCAATGAGTAGGGAAGGTACCTCATGTGATCTATTATATTTCCAGAACTCTAGACTCAGAACAGTGTAACTACACTGCTACAGAAAATGAAATGAACGCTGTTGTTTTTACTTTAGAAAAGTTTCGTCCTTATCTGTTGGGTGTTAAAGTTACTGTTTATACCGATCATTCTGCTATTAAACATCTGTTATAAGAATGACTCAAAATGTAGATTGATTGGGTGGGTATTACTACTGCAAAAATTCCAATTGGAGATTAAAGACAAGCCAGGAGCGGAAAATTTAGTAGCTGACCATCTAAGTAGGCTAGACAATGGGGAGAGTGGGAATCCATTGAGTGATTGTTTCCCTGTTGAGACTTTATATGCTATCACTGATAGGCTACCTCGGTATGCTAATATGGTTAATTATATAGTAACCAAAACCTTTCCTATAGACTTGTCTAGAGCCCAAAAGGAGAAGATAAGAGCTCAATCTAAATATTATGTTTGGGATGACCCATATTTATGGAAACTTTATGGAGATCGGATTATAAGGTATTATGTAGATGACAGTGAATTCCATTCAACTTTAACTTTCTGTCACTCTTCTAAAAGTGGGGGACATTTTGGATCCAAAAGAACGGCACACAAAGTTCTTAAATGCGGATGGCATACTATTTTTAGGGATGCTTATGAATTTTGTAAAAGATGTGAAGCATGTCAGAAGACAGGCAACTTATCTAGAAGGAATCAAATGCCTCTACGTAATGTATATGTTTGTGAGATTTTTGATGTATGGGGTGCTGATTTTATGCAACCTTTTCCAACCTTCTTTTGGTTTTACTTACATTCTTATGCTTGTTGACTATGTATCTAAGTGGATTAAAGTTATGGCTAATAGAGCTGATGATGTTAAAACTGTTGTGAAACATGTTAAATCTCTCATTCTACATAGATATAGAGTTCCTAAAGCAATCATTAGTGATAGGGGAACACATTTTGGTAATAGAGCCTTAGGTGCCTTGCTAGCCAAACATCATGTAACTTATAAGGTGTCCACTGGTTATCATCCCCAAATAAATGGCCAAGCTAAAATCTCCAATAAAGAGATTAAGGGCATATTAGAAAAGGTTGTTAGACCCGATAAGAAACATTTGAGTCTTAGGTTAGATTAAGTTCTCTGGGCCTATAGGACTGCATATAAGGCACCTATAGGTATGTCACCTTAAAAGTTAGTTTTTGGTAAAGCATGTTATCTCCCTGTAGAACTAGAGCATAAATCATATTGGACTGTAAAGCAGTGCAGTCTGGACTATGACCTAGTAGGCAAAGAGTGTAAGTTGCAATTGTAGGAATTATAAGAGATTCGCCTGGAAGCCTATGACAATTCAGTGATCTACAAAGGTAAAGCCAAAACTTTTCACGATGCTAAGCTTAGTAGGAAAGAATTTCAGGTGGGTGAGAAAGTGTTGTTATTCAATTCAAAATTGAGACTCTTTCCTGGTGTGTTGAACTCTAGATGGCTAGGCCCTTTTATGGTAGTAAAGACTTATCCACATGGTGCTATTGAGATTAAATCCTTTGCTACTAATAAAATTTTCAAAGTAAATGGTCACAGGCTAAACCACTTCTATGAAGGAGATCATGTATGCTTAGTGGAGGAGATCCGACTAGAGGATCCATGAGCTCATTTGCGTCGAGTTAACGACAGCAAACAAAGGCGCTGGTTGGGAGGCAACCCAACTTTTTTTTTAGGTAAGTACCCATCTAATTTTACTTTTATCTTCATTATTTCTATCTTTTTGCATGCATTAGGGACAATGCATGAATTAAGTGAAGGCGGGTGCATCCTGCATTTAGCTCCTGCAGTATTCATTCTTGAAAAAAAAATTGTGATTTTCTTATAAATAATGCTTGAATATGAGTTTATGCTAAGCTTTCTTGCTTAAAATTTTTTGCTTAGCTATTTTTTAGTTTATTCTTCTATGACTGAAGACTTCTGAGCATGCTAACTGTCATTTAGAGAAGTTTGAGTTGATCCTCATATATCTCTTTAATGAGTAACTGTCATGATTATCCATCTTATTTGATCATGTTATATAGCCGCTTCAGAGACAATAAAATGACCTAATCTATTTCCTAGACTATTGAATTAGTAGAATAACTCATTAAATTTGTGTTTTTTCTTGTCTAAAAAAATGAGAAAGAAAAAAAAGAGAAAAGAAAAAAAGTTAAATTACCAACGTGGGTAGGAGTAGGTGGCTCGGCACCTTTTTCCCTTAAGTTTAGGTCTCAAGTTAAGCTTTATGTATAGAGTAACCCATGATTGGGAGAGTCATGCTGCTTTTTGGACCGATCAATAACTCGTATCAAACTAACAGCCAATAAAAAAAAAAATGATGAGAATAAATTGTTTGCTCCAGCACCTCTATTCGGGTGAGTGTGAGACAGGAAGTGTTTAATTTCTAAGACCCTATATAGCCCTCGAATATGTGCATAATTGGAGTTTGAAAAAAACAAGAAGAAGAAGAAGAAGAAAAGATAAAAAAAATGCAAGGCAAGCTTGGAATCAATTTCAATGAGTTATTCCCTCTAGTTCAATTATCTTTGTAGCCATACCGCACATCAATTTTTCTATCGTAAACTTTTTAGACCTCTTGATCAGTGTATGCATGCTTAAAAGATATGGATGATTATTGCTCTTGCTACTTCATTAAAGAAATATTGTGAGGCTAATGAAGAAACACTTTGATGGTAGTTAGATTAGTAGTTATCCACTTGTTGGAAGGAAAACTAACTCATTTTTGAATGAAATTGTTTTTAAAGCAAACTAATGCCTAGTGTAAATTTCATATTTTGAGCATGACTTTATAAGAAAGAGGGTCAGTTTTTAGGTCGAGTCTTAAGCATGCATATTTTTAATAATTAATTTGATTATGTTATATATATTATTCTGTCTAATTTAATTTATTTTATACATTTTTTTAGGTTAAGTATTAATAAAGAAAGAGGAGAAGAGAAGACGTCGAAGTTCGGGTTTTATTTACTGAAGGATTTTACAAGCGAATTCATCAAGTCGGTCCAAAAAAATAATGATTTATGGAAAAATATTATTTTCATAATGATTTATTTGGGTTTGGATTATAAGATCATTACTCCTAATTAAAGAGGAATTAGAAAGCTTGAAGAAGAAGACATCCTACAAGAAAAAGGAAACCCTAACAATGTTAAGCCATAAAAACCCATTGAAACTCCTCTTCTCTCCTCCGCGCAGCTTTTTGCCGCCCCATTGAAACTCCTCTTCTCTTCTTATATCATCATTGCCTCCATCATCATCACACCAACATCGTCACCAATATTTACGCCTAACTCTATGCCATAATCTCAGCATCATCTCTCATTTCTTCATCATAAACCCACCCTCACCAATACCACACATCATCATCATCATCATCATCATCATCGATCTTCATCATCATCTCCTATCTACACTACAAAAAAGATTGCTTCCCTCCACATTTAATTTTGCTAATAACCACACTTATAAGTGTAGAAATAGCAGTTGCCCACTCTTAAGCTAAATGTAGGAAAGTTAAGTGTGTGGAAGTATTCTCCACACTTAATGGAAATGCGGATAGATCTATATTTCCTACACTTATAAATGCAGATTAAGTACTAATTACCCACAATTTATGTGTGGCTATTTTACGCTATGCCCATTCTAAAAGATGTAAAAAGTCATAATGTTTCCCACACTTAAAAGTGTTCCTAGTGTCATTTTAGTTTTTAAAAAAATAATATTGATAATTAATATAAAACTTATTAAGTTAAAAATAGAACAATTGTATACAATTGTTCTTTTTTTAATTAATAAGTTTTATACTAATTATCAGCATGCATCACCCTACATAAATGAATAGAATTAACAAACTAACAAATTAAAATAGATCAAATATCAATTAAATAACTTACACATTAGTTCCTAAAAAAAAATTAATTGTAGACACAACAACAAAGACTAAGGTAATCAAAACTAAATATTCTTGCATTGTTTTGAATCCATATTGCTAATTTTTTTGTTGTAGGTAACTGATTGAACATTTTATTGCTCTATATACTGCCTAAAACTATACTTTGAAAACATGCATAACATCCAAGAATATATAAAAAAAATCTCCATCTTCGTTTTCTTCACTGTAAAATGTTAGCTCCAGAAATGCAACCTGTTAGACAATTGAAGCACACAAAAAAATAAATTATTAAAAAAGATAACCAGAGAGATTAACTAAGATGCAGACTCAGCAGAATCAAGTTTAAAGACGCACAACAGAGTTCAACCAACTATAGAAAAGTACATATAAGAACAAAAAAGAAATCATTAACATAACTCAAGACATGATTTACTAGAGGATCACGAGAAGATAAATGCCACCCATAGGGCTGCTCAAAAGGACTTACCAGAGGATTAGACAGATTAAGTTCTTCCAAAAAGAATTTCACACATTTACAAGATCCTTCCGCTTCAAGCGCCATATTTTCCAATTACAAAAGGGCATCTGCTATATGGAATTTCCCCTACTTGAAAACCTAAGTGAAGTAATCTTTGGAAGGACAACTTGATAAATGCCCTAGATGTGATTGGGATAATCAATTACAAATAGAACTGATCAATACCAGATCAAACAGGGCCTTCTTGTGCTCAGAATAAGTATAGTGGGCGCCTTCTAAAGGAGTGTCAATGAGAATCAATGAAGTCAAAAAACCCACGCATAGCCCAAAACATTCTATCTTCAATAGATATATCGGGGGTGGGGGGGGGGCTAACAACATTGAAGTGACCACCTTAATTTAGAGAGTGGATTCTTGCTCCTATCATTTCTAGTGGCTTTACCTTGTGCATAAATAGGAATAATAATGGATGGTTCAAAGGAGGGAAAGGCTTGCCTCAAGGGAATCCCTTATCCCCTCTCATCTTTGCATTAGTGATGGAATACCTAACACAGACCCTTAGGCTTTCTGCCAGTCAAAATCCTTTTAGGTTCCACCCTCTCTGCCAAAAGTTGAAACTCATCAACTTGTGCTTTGCTGATGATTTAATACTATTTTACAAAGCACATATAGCTGCAATTTAAATTGTGACAAAAGCTTTCCTCTACTTTTCTAAAGCCATGAAGATTAATGCACATAAATTGCAAGCTTTTATTGTTGGAAACTCAATTCAAGATAGAGATCATATTCTCAATAACCTCTAGAACTCTCTCTTATCCAGGAAGACTACAACTGATGAATTCAGTCCTAGATTCCCTGCACACATGTTGGTCATCTTTGTTTGTACTACCTTAGTATGTTACAAAGGATATTGAGAACATTTGCAGAAATTTTCTATGGACTCAAACTGCTACATACAACAAGCTCCCCTAGTGTCTTGGGACTCTATCTATCATAATCTTCATCATCATTGGCTATCATCATCTCAAGGCAAAGTAGTATTGTTCTGTTGCTATTTTTTTTAGTTTAGTTTAGTGTTAAACATGAAGTCTTTGGTTAGTTGTTGTGATTTTATTTTTAATATGAGTGAGTAATTTTCTTGTACTTAGTATAATCCATTTAAAACCATGCTAAATTAATTATTTTGAAACAAGTTTTATACTTTATTGTCTAGTTGATTTTTTATTCCCTGATTCTGTAACAGTTACTATTTATTGTTTATGATATTCACGTTAGATTAATTAGACTGTATGCTAACTAGTTTAATGCGACTTCATATGATAGTTTAAAAGGCTTTAGTACGTAAAAGTTATTGTTTTTTAGGCATTAGTACACCCTAATTGATCATGGATGGCTTAAACCTATCTCTTTTAATTAGATAATTATTATAGATCTTTGTTAAGCCCATTTGTTGGTAAATTGGTTACAAGGCATTAGATGATGCTTTTCTAATACTTAATTCTCTAGTTTGATTAAATTCTTACGCTGGTGTTAGGATTATCAAAACTAGTAGGGTTTATATTAGAGCTTGACCTAAATAAACTATAATATAAGAAAAAATGGGAAAGATCTGCTAGTAGGTGTCTTCTACAGTCTAACTAATGGATAAGTCAATTGGTCTGTTGATGATAAATATTAATTTGCATGATGGATATAGATTATACTAAGTGTTTTTTTCATAAATTTGATATCTTTAATAATTATTTGTTGCTTTTTAGTTAACTTCTTTAGTTCGTGAGTTTTAATTCTTAAATTTATAGTTCTTAATATTAATTTCATTTATCCCCCAAAAGAGTAGTCTTTTAGGAGTGTCGTGGTAATTTTAGATCAGTTATATTTTGATTTTTAGTGTGATTATAATTTTCAGATTTATTTTCTATTATGTTCTATCATTTGTTTATCGGTTTGTTAGAAATTAGGCTAAAAACAGTCTCTTTTGTGTTTCTTCATGTTTTATTCCATTTTAGGGTTTATTTTAGTACTTTAATCTACTGTTGTTTAATTTTAGAATTTTTGGAAATTATTTCATAATATTTCAGAATTATTTCTCGAATTGAATATGCGTTGGTTTTTTATTATAATAAATCTAAAAATTACATTTTTAATTTTTAATTTGGATTTTTAGGATTTTATTAAGTCTAAAAAATTGTATTGTACAATCTAGGCAAATTTATTATTTATTTTTGTATTTAATTAAGTGCAGTTTATTATTTTGCTAATTTCAGATATTATTTTCTATTTTAATTTTCTGATTTTATCTTTTGTTTTATTTTTCTGAAATTAGTTAAATATAATTCTAGGAATATAAATTTATGAATTTATGGAATATTAATTGATAAAATTTTCTGTGAATTTTGATATTAATTTCTATTTGTTATTTCCTGTTTTAATTTTCAGTTAATAGTGTGCGATAATTTTCTGTTTTTATTCTTCCAGAATATTTAAGTTAGGTATTTACTGTTTTTTTAATTGTCAGAATTAGGCTTAGAATATTTAGTGGTATCAGTAAGTAATTGTCTAGATTTTTACTTGTTTAATTTGATTTGTTTTAGCAATTTAAAATGTAAAATATATTAGAGTAGTAAATTTAATTAGATTTAAACTAGCTTACTATCATAATCGTTCCTCATGGGATCGATCTCTACTTTTCTATGCTATAAATCTTATTTATAAATCAAAATAGTGGTTTAATTTGTAACTCTACGACAAGCTTTGCAATGTTCGTCTCTGTCTTCGGATTAAATCAAGATATTATCTATAAATACCACCACAAATTTGTCCAAATAGGGTCTGAAAACTCTATTAATAAGATCCATAAAGGCTGCGGGAGCATTGGTTAGGCTAAAAAACATTACAGTGAATTCATAATGACCAAACCGGGTCCTATGTGCAATGTGGGAATGTCTTTAAGTAAATCCTAAGTTGATGCTATCCTGATCTCAAATAAATCTTGGAAAATACTCTTGCTCCTTACAACCGATCAAATGAACCATCTATTTAGGGCAATGGTATTTGTTCTTGATGGTGATCTTGTTCAGCTCTCTGTAATCAACACATAACCTCAAGGTTCCATCCTTCTTCTTTACAAATAGAGTTGGGGCACCCCTTGGTGACACACTTGGTCTGGTAAATCCCTTCTATAATAGCTCATCTAACTGAATTTTTAAGTTTCTGAACTCTCTTTGTGGGGCAGTCCCAGTAACTCTTTAGGAAAACAACTCTAAATTCACAAACTATTGGGATATCCTCTGCTTCTTCTTCCTGTTGTTGAGTGTCAATAGCATAACACTAATACCCAATATATCCTTGACATGAGAGCTCACTTGCTTTCACAACAGAATTTAAAGGACAAGGTATTTCCTCTCTTTGCCCATAAAACATATTTCTCTTTCTTGTTCATCCCTTGAAATAGCCTTAAGGTCCTCATAATCTAGCTTGACCCCATAAGTACACAACTAGCTTATTTTCAAAATGATATAAAGGTCTGACAAGTCAAATTGAATTAAAACGCCAGGGAATACTATTCCACCAATAGTAATTGGAATAAGTTTATAAGAGATAGGACACTAAACTCTAGAGTCATTGGGTAACTTGATTCTATAATTGGTTTTTGTCTCCTTATTTTCAAGGTTCAGTTACACTACATATCAAGTGGATGTAAATAAATGAGTGACAACTAAATCAATCAATAGACAAAATGACTTTGAAATTAATAAGAGAGTTCTAGTAACTACCGCACCAGAAGTGGCGGCTTCTTTCTTGGTCAACATATACGCCCTACAGCTGGGGGCCTTGGAGATGGAAGCCCTTATCTAGCCTTCAGTCTTCTAGGACAGGTAACAATGTGGTGTTTCGGGCTACCACACCACATGCATTTATTAGTTCCCACTCGACATTCAAGAGTGGTGTGGTTAGTTCCTCCACATTTCCCACAAGGCTCTGTTAAGCCTGTAGGATGACTCTTGGGAAGAGCAGGAGTAGATTTCTTCTGGTTTACACTATCGCTTGGGGCTCCCAACCACTTCCTCTTCTGATTAATCGGGTTCAAGGCCCTCAATTCAGCCTTCACTTGTTTCACTTCAGCTGCTCGCTCATATAACTCTTGACAGGTAAGAATTGGTTGACCATCTAGCTAGTTGTAAATATAAAAAGCTAATTCCTCTTCAAATCTCCTCATCTTCAGTATTTCAGATGACACAAACTCCTGAACAAATCTGGATAGTTCTATAAATTTGCTAGTGTACTGCATCACTGTCATACTACCACTTATCTTTAGTTCTATAAATTCTTTCTCCTTCTGTCGTTGAGCCACAATTGGGTAGAATTTGGCTCTTAGTTCTTCTACAAATCTATTCCAAGTGAGGTTAGACCTTAAGAGCCTATCCTTAACCGTGTTTCACCAAATATCGGCTTCGGCAGTTAGATAAAACATCCCAATGTTTATTTTTTATAATCCTCTGGAACTTTCACTGTTGTAAAAATCTTTTCTATCCCTCTAATCCATGCTTCTAGCTTCCTGGGTCATACTTTCCATCAAATAATTGAGGGTTGTATCACCCACCCTATCTACTAATTTATTAACTTTATGAGGGAATTTTGGAAGGTGTTGGGGCTATTCGTTTTATAAGCTCAAACACCAAGGTCTGTTAATAGTTAGAGTTCCCATATTACTAACCAACTCAGGGGGAATTGAGGGCATTCCACTAAGGATTATTGGCACCTTACACAAAACTTGGTCACCTGATCCCTGATCATGATCTGAATTTTCTTTCATGTGGGGTTCTGCATTGTTTTACGCATATTATGATATTCTAACTATCCATTCAGCTTAGTAATTTAGACAACCGACTACAACCAACATATAAGATATACATACACGATAGATAAAACTAGCATGGCCCAAGTATTATTAAAATATAACACAAAGCTTCATTATATCATTGCCATAATTGCGAGCATACATACATATATACAGTTCCGCAAAGAATATCACATCTAACTGACCACCTAGCGTCAACCTTTACCCCTACTTCCTAACTAAAAACAATACATAGTCCCAATAGACTAAGCCCGTCACATGTCTAAGAATAGGTGGGACTAGTCAACACAATCGAAAAGACCTATCTAACTATATGTAACGTCATAACTTGCAACCAAATTCATTTATCTAACTGGCTATACTATAAACATGTGCGCTCAAAAATTCATCTATCAAATAAAGGGGGTGACTCCAGTAGCATGAGGTTTTGGGGGGGATGAGTAAGGTGAGGTGATCAGTTGCGATCAGTAGATATTATTTCAGTGATTATTAGCATTACCTAGGCGATCAATATACCTTTAAGGCAACGTGACCAGTAATGACAAGTAGCCATTGTCCCAGTGATTGTCAGTATTACGTTGGCGATCAACATACCTTTAAGGTAACCTTTGAAAATTTGTTCAGGATATGCTGATCACTAAGGTAATACTAACGATCATTGACACATTAGCTACTGATCACTACTGATTACCTCATCCAACTCACCCTACCGGAGTCACCCCCCCACGCACACACACACACACACACACACACACACACACACATATATATATATATATATATATATATATATATATATATATATATATATATATATACATATACATAAATATAAATATATATGCCACATATATATACATATACATATATATACATAAAAAAACATATATATATATATATATATATATATATATATATATATATATATATATATATATATACACATATACACATATAGAAATATATATACACACACACATACATATATATATATGTATGTATGTATAAGTACGCAAACAAATATATATATATATATGTATGTATGTATGTATGCATATACACACACACACACACACACACACA
>JAKOGI010000643.1:0-27500 GCA_029747015.1 Carnegiea gigantea
TCTTTCTTAGTTCATCCTTCGAGAGATTGGTGTTTAACATCCATTGGGCTCATCTATATATATTTCATACCTTTATTTGAACAAATGGAATTCATTATACATCATTTGATATTAGAGCATAATGATCCTATCTCTTGGTAAGCGTCCATTCCAATCATCCTTGTGTTGGAATTGCTTAAAGTTTTGCCCTTTCTGTTCTATTTTATCATTAATTCTTCCTCTCTAAATCTCTTATCTAGTCCACCAAGAACCCTAATTATAGCCCAAACACAGTCCCCAACCTAAACACATCCCTAAAACTCTATAAAAATGCCAAAACACGAAACCAGAAATTTGGCATAGCCACTCTGCGCCAAAACCTTGCACTTTGAAAATTTAACCTAGAGATTTGGTACGACCAACCTATACGCCGGGAAAAACCGTGGCCCCTTCTAGCACTTTTAATTCCTATTTAAGAGATCTCGCACGAGCCCCCCGTGCCACAAACACGCCCGTGCCCCCTCCCTTTTCACTGTTTTCCTGTCTGTGGTCCTTTAGCACGCCTATGCCTCCCCTATTTTCCCCTCCTTTTTCCTCTTTTCACCTTTCTATCAACCATGACCAGTGAGGGTAATCCTTTTCACCCTCAAACATTCCTCTTGAGCAAGCTCATGAGATGCGTAGGGCCCTTGTAGAGCTTCAAGAGCAAATGAGGAAGCTCCCTTAAGAAGTTGCACAAGTAAGGGAATCCACTTCACAAAACACTTACTGACGAGGCTACAATGCTCACCTATTGACATCAAATACACTTCCTCGCACGAAGACTTTGATGATGAGGAAGGAAGACCAAGAAGACTAAGGTGTCAAAAAGATAACCTTCGGGAACTCAAAGTAAAGGCTCTGGAATTTGATGAAAATCTCAACCCGAAGAACTATCTTGATTGGGTTCAAGCCTTTTAGAGGATCTTTAAACTCAAAGATTACAATGATGAAAATGCTTTCAAATTAGCCATTCTAAAGATGAAGGGGTATACTTCATTATAGTATGAATATTTGAAGAAAAGTAGGGCTCAAGAAGACAAATCCAAAATCAAGACTTGGTCTAAGCTCAAGAAGCATATGGATAAGAGATTTCTACCTTCTTCTTACAAACAAGAACTCTACCTCAAGATCATCTCTCCCAACTAAGAGAATCTAAAGGTAGAAGAGTACCTTAGGGAGTTTGAACAACTTCAAATGTAGGTTAGCTTGGATAAAGAACCTGAATTCAAGATCATTAGGTTCATTAAAGGATTATCTCCTTGCATTACTTACAAGGTGGATTTACAACCTTACTTATCCTTCAATGATGTGTACCACCTAGTTCTTAAGGTTGAGAAGCAACTTAAGAGTCGAAAACCCTTTCAAACCGCTTCCTCTATTCGTCTTTCGAGTACCCCCAAGGGTTACTCTACCCCCACCAAAACTATCACTACCCCTACACCCGTCAAAACTATTAACATGGGTAAATAGATTGCTGGTGAACCACCAAAGAGATTGGAGGGTAAAAAGTGTTTCAAATGTCATAGTTATGGGCACTTCCACGTAGATTGTCCTAACAGAAGGACTCTCACTATTAAAGACGTGGAAGAAATTCAAGCTATTGAAGAAGCTACTAGTGAAGAGGAAGTAGAGGATGAGGATAAAATTTGATCACTCCGGATGCAGGTGAATTCTTGGTGATTCAGAGAGCACTCCATGTCCAAGAGGCTCCTTGTGAGCCAAGCCAAAGGGAGCAAATTTTCCATACCCAATACACTATCAGAGGTAAGGTGTGTGAGCTCATCATTAATGGAGGAAGTTACATTAATGTAGCTTCTGTAACACTCAGTGACAAATTTCAATTACCTACCAAGGTGTATCCCACCCCTTATTCTCTCCAATGGCTCAAACAAGGAAGTAAGGTAACCGTTCCTAAACAAGAAATTATTGCATTTTTTGGTTGTTTGATATTGTGTTGAAGTACTATGTGGTGTTCTTCCCATGAATGCATGTCATTTGTTGCTTGGTAGACCATGGTTGTTTGACAATAACGTGATTTATAGTGGACATGTCAATACTTATGCATTCAAGTACATGGGTTGTAATCTTACTTTGACACTACTACCTCCACCTAAACTCTTCAAATCTAAGTCAGGGAAGGAAAGTGAGAAAAACCTATTTATGACTGAAACACAGGTGTAGAGAGCCATTAGTAAGAGCAAGCCTTTATTTATCTTATGGTAGAATCGAATACAAGTGAGAGAGTGAAACCCATAGACCTTTTAGCTCAATCATTCTTGAAAGAATTTGGGGATGTATTCGCCAATGATTTAACCCCGGGACTCCCTCCTTTGAGAGGAATTGAGCACCAAATTAATCTCCTACGGATGCTTCCTTGTCAAACAAGCCATCCTATAGGTGCAATCCTAATGAGTCAAAAGAGCTTTAACAACAAGTCCAAGAGTTGCTTGCTCATGGATACATTAGGAAAAGTTTGAGTCCATGTTTGGTTCTCGCCCTTTGGTACCTACGAAGGATGGTACTTGGTGTATGTGTGTTGATTCTAGGGTCATAAACAACATCACCATCAAGTATCGATTCCCTATTCCTCGATTGGATGATATGCTTCATGCGATACATGGGTCAAAGGCCTTTTTCAAAATTGACCTCCGGAGTGGCTATCACCAAATTAGAATGAAAGAAGGAGATGAATGAAAAACTGCCTTTAAGACCAAGTATGGGTTACGTGAGTGGCTTGTGATGCCATTTGGCCTATCTAATGCTCCTAACACTTTCATGACGCTCATGAATGAGGTCTTCAAACCATTCATTGGAAAGTTTATTGTGGTGTATTTTGATAATATTTTGGTGTATAGTCGTGATGAAATGTCTCATGTGGAGCATTTTTCTCAAATGTTACAAGTATTGTGACAACAAAAATTATGTCCTAAACTTGATAAGTGTGAACTATTCAATACTCAAGTTGTCTTTCTTGGCTATGTTGTGTCTGCTGAGGGAATTCAAGTTGATGAATCTAAAGTTAAAGCTATCAAGAGTTGGCCTACTCCCACCTCTATCACAAAAGTGCAAAGCTTCTATGAGTTGGCCTCTTTCTACCACCGGGTCATCAAAGACTTTAACTCTATTATGACTCCCTTGGCTGAATGCATAAAATAGGAAGTGTTAAGTGGACAAAGGTTGCCCAAAGGGCCTTTGAAACCATCAAGGATAAGTGTTGTTCGACTCAGGAGCTCTTCCCAACTTTAATATTCTATGTGAAGTTAAGTGTGATGCTAGTAGTGTTGGGATTGATGCGGCTCTCACTCGAGCTAAGCACCCTCTAGCTTTCTTTAGTGAGAAGTTGAATGGTTCGAGGCTCAACTACTTCAGTTATGACAAGGAATTCTATGCCATTGTTAGGACTTTAGAACATTAGAATCATTGCCTCAAGCCCAAGCCCTTTGTGCTCCATTCGGATCACAAGGCACTGTCCCACACCAATGGTCAACATAAGTTGAACTCAATACATACTAAATGGGTTGAGTTCGTTTAATCTTTCACCTTCTCTTATCTCAAGACATGCTAAATGGGCTGAGTTCCTTTAATCTTTCACCTTCTCTTATAAGCATAAAAGTGGGAAAGAGAATGTTGTGGCTGATGCCTTATCAAGGAGATATACTCTCCTTTCGGTCTTTGAAGCCAAGGTTCTTGGATTTTATTCCATCAAAACTCTATACCATAAGGATGAAGACTTCAAAGAAGTGGTGGAGAATCCTTCTAACTTTGGCTCTTTCACTCTACAAGATGGTTTCCTTTTTAAAAGAAATACATTTTGCATCCATAAAGTTCCTCTAAGGGACTTAATTGTCAAGAGGCTCATGGTGAAGCCTTGCCCGGTCATTTTGGCATTAACAAGACCCTTGAGATACTCAAGGATCATTTATATTGGCTACAGATGGGTGTTAATGTTCATAAGGTGATCTTAAGATACAACATTTGTCACATAGCTTAGAGTTATTTCTATGAAGGTCTCCACACTCCTCTTCTAGTCCCCTCAAGGCATTGGGATGATATTAGCATGGACTTCATTGTGGCCCTTCTAAGAACCCCTCTAGGAAAAGATCTTATCATGGTAGTGATGGATTAATTCACTAACATGGCTCACTTTATTGCATGCCATAGGACTGATGATGCAATCTATATTGTAGACCTCTTCTTTTGAGAAATTATGAGGCTCCATGATATTTCAAAAACCGTCGTGTTGGATAGGGATGCCAAATTTATATCTCACTTTTGAAGATCCCTATAGGGGATTGTAGGGACTAAATTGCTCTTTAGCACTACTTGTCATCATTAAACCAATGGACAAATGGAGGTGACAAATAGAACTCTCACAACCTTGTTAAGGGGTATGTTGAGTAAGAGTTTGAGGGATTGGGATGTCAAGCTTGCCCGTTCTGCATTCACTACAATAGGACTTATTCTTATGATACCTCTCCCTCTCCCTTTAAAGTGTGCTATTGTCTTAACCCCCTTACTCTCATTCATCTTATACCTGTTCCTCAAGAAGCAAGGGTGAGTTTTGAGGCTAAAGTAAGAGCTAAAGAAATAAAGAAGCTACATGAGCAAGTGAGGGCATAAATTAAGAAAGTGAATAAGCAATACAAGCAAAAGGCCAACAAGAACCACCTATACCTTGAGTTCAAATTGAGTGATCTTATGTGGTTACATATGAGGAAGGACAGGTTCCCCCTTAAGAAGGAAGAAGAGGAGATGGTTCATACAAGGTGGTACAAAAGGTAGAAAAGAATGCATATAAGATTGAGCTTCGAGGAGATATACAAATATTTGCCACCTTTAATGTTGGGGATCTCACTCCTTACCTCGAAGATGATGAAGAACAAAATGAAGATTTGAGGAAAAATCCTCTTTAAGGGGAGGGGTTGATGCGGAGCAAGTTCTGACCTTGGGCCTACTATCACTAATAAGCGTCTTGAATCAAGTTGGTCCAATGTTGACCCTAGGTCAAGGACTAGATCTCCCGTAGGTCAATATTAACTTGGGACCCTTAAGAAGATTCAAGTAAGCTTAAGAAAGTGGTTGGGCAATTAGTAGCGCTAAATAAGGAGTTTAGCCACCCAATCCTACCAAACCACATTTAGCTCATTTTCCGTTTTCTAGGCAAAATATTTTACTTCATTTCTAGCTCAAATTTAACTAGCAAATAAATTCTAATTTCTTTAAATTATGTATGAATGGAAATCCCCAAATCTCTATTTTCTAAAAAGTCTTGAATCGCACTCGAACTCCAAGTATTGAGAATGTTATGGGTTAAATACCGAGCAAGAGTCGGTCCATGATTGAAAAATGTACGGTTCAGATCATGGGCTTAATTGAGGACGTTATGATTGTAATTTTGGAGAGTAATTAGCATGGGATGATTTCTCATACACAAGGAAAGAGTGGACAAGTGGTGGAACCTTCATTGGAAGAGTAGAGCCTACTCAAAGTCCTCTAGAAGATAGAGGATGAATCTTGAACAATACAGCTCATAGTTATAATTATCCTAAGCATCTTGATTTATTTCCTAGGGCATTTTGTAAGCCTCCTATTAATCCACTTGCCCCACTAATGTATATCTAATTCCCCCTCTCATTGGGTATTTATGGACCCACTTGCCCCAGTAATGTATATCTCAAATTCTTTATTTCTATTAGGAGGGTGGTGATTTGAGTCTTCTCTTTAATCTAATTCTTACTGTTAACGCTTTAGAGGGTTAGAGGGTTGGTTGATTTATCTACTTGTTGCCTATTTCAAGTATTGAATCTACTCTATTAGAGGTTTTCTTTATTTGGGAATTCTCTCTCTCTCGGTTCATCTTTGGAAGGTTGGTCTTCAACATCCATTGAACTCATCTACATGCATTTCATGCCTTTATTTAGACAAATGGAATTCACCATTCATCACCACATGACCAGGGAGCATAATAAAATTAAGAGATAAAAGTAGGGCAACATGAACATAAGTTAAGAAAAAAAGGAGGGGATAAGTTGTGATCCACACCGGGACATTCTCTTTACCTCCACCATGTTTTTTATGTCGACCTATTTGCAGCCTGATGTATGTCTTATTTCACCTTTATCACCGAGTACACCGGAATTTAATCTAACATTTGCATTGTGCAAGGATGAAATTAGTGTGCTATCTTCTTCAAAATGACCAATCTATTCACAAACCAAGTAATTGAAGTTGTTGTACGTTATACTGAACACTAATTCATAGTTTAATATCCAAGACATTACTCACCAAAAAAAAAAAAAAAGGAAACAAGCAAACACACAGCAAACAAAAAAATGGACTAAGAACAAACTTTTGCATTACCCCATGCAGACTTCAAATAACAACCTCTTGATGTAAAGACTTGACTTCCTTTAACAACATGCTGATTATGCTACACTCTAAGGTTCTTATCCCACTTTGCCATTTGCATTTACTAAGAAATTTGCTAGGGGCCACTCTATTCCCAACACCTATGATCTTTCCATTGCTTTCAGGCCCCAATTTTTTTTCTTATTGATGCCAAAAGCACAGTCCCGTACAAAATAAATACAAAATATAAAGTCACAATCTTCAAAACTCCATTAAATAATGACATTCTAAACCAAATCAGGTACAAAAATTAGTGCCAGAAATTTTTGTATTATAGGTTCATGGTCACTATATGATCTTTTCTCTCACAAGTCTTCACAAACCATTCTATGAGACCTAGTTCTCTTTAATGTTCTGTCTCCTACACATCAATTAGCATGCCTAAATAAAATAGTTCTAATATAACAATGTACGAAAAGTGTACAACGAACATGTAAACTAACTTGAAGTACAAATGTATCCCTTTTAATTTCAAAACTTTCTAATCTACCAATGTGAGGATGAAGTTGTTTCCCTCTTTCCATCTTCCTATTTTTTGTAAATTTCTAGATCAGATAATCAAATAAGAAAATTCAATAAAATTTGTGACGTGTCTCACAAACATAGTCAAGACATACATATTTATATAACTTCAACAGAATGATGCAGCAATCTTTGACTATTTTATAATAAACTGCATGCAAGATTTAAAGAGATACACAATAAAGCCTCATTGTCCCACACCTTCTAAGATCAAATATAGGATCTCAAACATGTATTTCATTTTACCCAAGCATAAAAGATTAAAACAGTGCTAGAACATTTACTCTAGGAAAAACTCAAAGAAATAACTGTAACACATAAGATGGGATAGTATTTTTCTTACCTAAAACTTATTCGAAAGGAAATGATCCACTAAACCAACCCACATTTACTTAGTTATGTTTGATGGGTGCTTGCTAATTTCCAGATGGTATAAAGCTTCTTTAGTGGTATCTTCTTTGACATATTGCTTCATCTCGAGGAATATTTATAGCCCCCTAACCTTCTCCCTAACTGCACTTGCAACTTATAGATTCACTTCCACACCATCCGGCATCATAAACATTTTCTGAAAAAATTCAAATAATTAATGCAACTTAAAGCTACCAAAAACCATCTGGAAATATAAGTATATAATAATAACTTTGGAAGAGAACACACAAATACAAACATTTAAATCATACAATGCTAGAAAAGAGTTTGGGTTGAAGCTTACCCTCATATACATTCTGATCTGACCCCTAAAGTATTAGGGCATTAAACTCTAGTCGTCATAGTTAATGGGGCATAGGCTTGATCTCTTAGCGATATCAGCAACGAACCTATTAAATAAACTTCTTGCTTTCTTTATTGGTTGTAGCAAGTTATTTAAAGGGACCATCATCCTCTCTAGAGGGACCAATTTGTATACCATGTGCATAGAGATTCTCCCTATAGATTTCATAGCGTTGCGACAATCATTTAGAGATAAAAGATAAAAGTATAATAGCATCATATCATTGGTGACCATATAAACCTTAAAGCCAATAACAATCGAGCAAACAAAGTACTAGCCACTCCTAAGATTCTTTTACCTATGATTAACACTTCCTGATGATCCTTAAAATCTTCAGGAATGCTAATATGAGCAGGATTTATGTTCGTCTAAACAATTTAATCAAGCTCCTCTTCTTCATTAATTCCAGCATCCTCTTCTTCTTCTAAATCCGGAGCCATGTTAATATCATCTAACAATGTATATTTGCCTGCTGTAGCTTTATGCTCAACAGACTTAAGGTACCATTCTAAAGAAATTCTAGATTGAAACATCACTTGGGCACGTCAAGACCTAAGTGAAAAACATAACTTATTTACATTAATAAGAAAACATAAATAAGTAAGCAACTAATGCACCAAATAGAAGGGAAGATCAACCATGAACATATTATTTGCAAACAGCATCTACCTATACACCTACTCAAAGACACGCAACCTACAATGGTTGTCTCAATACTTGCAGCAACCAATATGCAACTTACAGGATGAACTTAACAAGTGAAACAAGAATAGGGGTTAAATAAGGAGCTAATTTAAAGTAGATAGGAAGCAAAGTAAACCACACCATATATGTATATAGGCATATATATATATATATATATATATATATATATATATATATATATATATATATATATATCTATCTTAAGATAAGCTGCAAAATTCAAAGAAGTGTCATTAAATAAGGATAAAAAGATCATTGTCACAAAAATTATTCTCAAAACACTAAAATTCTCATTCCTCATTAACAGCAGCCCAATTAATCGGATCACTAAACTCATCATCGTCTATTATATTTGAGGGCTTAGAAAGAGGATAAAGTTCATCATTGTCATCTTTCATGGTAGCTCCCAAGTGGTAACTATCCCTTGGCTTTACCCTCACAGCATGTGACCATTCTTTGTCGTTCTCATCTTCAACATAAAACACCTGACTTGCTTGAGATGATAGAATGTATAGATCATCCTTTAAGGCATTACCTCTATGTTTCTTATGTGTGAAATTCAAGAGGGTGAATCCCCTTTTGTCCTTCTTTCGACCTCGACCTGAGCTAACATCTACCCAATCACATCAAAATAGAACTACTTTACATTCAGAAAAGTAATCTAATTCAATTATATCAATGATTTTCCCATAATAGGCCTTCCTTCGGCTTCTACCATAGCTTACAGTTTTGAGTTGTCTTTGACTTGCCTCGTCCTTCAATGTCGAACCTATACCCATTGATAGTGAAGGGCTTCATTCTTTTAGTCATATAATTTGGAACATGAAACAGAGCTCTTAATGATTTTGATCTTGGATTAGTGGCTTCCATATTAGGAACCTAATCAATTTAACACCCACATTAGTAATTTAGATAGTTATGTTTCCATAAGCACACTTACTTGAAATTTTTTAAATTACCTTTTCTCGTAATCAATTAGGACAGTCCTCAGGTAGCTATTTTTGCTTAAGCCTATCGCCTGGCTCTTAAGAACAAAACACTATATGTTCCTCTAAAAACAACCTACATACGAAAGTTCAAGCAAATGAATACCATACAAAATTTATCCCTTTCTTGCTTAAGGCCATAAAATTGATTTAACTTTCTTGGTGATTGAAAACAGTTTCTATCCCTTCAAAGTATCTTGAGCATACGGTTATACCCTCTTTTGTAATACCCTTTTGCCATTAACCCCTCAGGTCGCATTCGATTAAGTACACACCCTTTTAGCCGGGCCAAATACTAGCAGTTGTCCATTAATGTATTCCTTATATACATATGTTGGAAAAGAATGTGCAAAAATGTAAAACTAATAAATTGGTGCAGATAACTCGAAAAGCTAAGGACAACATACCTCTCTATAGGATACATCCATCTCTATATGATACATCTAACTATAAAACATAGGACCTCCAAGTTTTCTTCCTTAGTTAAGTGCATAATTAAATGTACCATAATGGTAAAAAAGCCTAGGGGAAATACTTTCTTCATTCAACACAGTGTGATAACCACACTGTTTTGTAGCTCATCTAATTTCTCAACATGGAGCTCTTTAGTGCATAATTCCTTAAAAATGTAGACAATTCAGAAATAATATTCACAACTTCAGCATCCTTAACAGCCTGCAATGCTATTGAAAGTAAATCTTGCATAAGAATATGACAATTGTGGCTCTTCAAATTGAACAACTTATGATTTTTAAATTAACGGATTGAGAGATATTTTGCTTGCATATCCATCTAGCACCTTCGAGTGTATTAAGACTTTCAACAAATGGGTTTTCTCATCAAGGGACAAATTGTAAGGAGCCATGGGCATATGATATTTGCCATTTGGTAGCAAAATCGGGTGAAAATCAAGCCTTAAGTTTATTTTTTGAGGATCTTATTGAGCGTTCAAGTTGTCCTTACTCTTTCCTTCCTAATTCAAGAAAGTTCTCAACAAATAATCATATATGCTCTTTTCAATATGCATCATATACAAATTATGATAAGAATATTGTACTCCCAATATGGGAGATAAAAGAATGCTTCATTTTTTTCTATATTTGCTCCTTATCTTTCTCATCAACATCTATGTCGAGCTCACCTTTGCCATATGTGAAATTTGTTTCTCCTAATTGTGTAAAAACTTCTTTCCCGTTAAAGGGATTGGAGATGTACCAAATTATGTATTTCCATCAAATCCATCCTTATCATATCGAAAAGGGTGATTTTGTGGTAACCATCACCGATAGCGCATATAGCAAAACTTCCATCCATTCTCAAACCAAATTGATTGAGTATTCTTATCACAAGATCGATAAGCAAAATGACCATTTGTACTCCACCTTAATAGATTAGCATAAGTGAGGAAGTCACCTGTAATTGAGTGAAGAGCTGTACATAGTATAAATCTCTTCCTTGTGTATGCATCATATGCATTTACCCCATCCCATAACTGCAACAGCTCTTTAATTAAGGGTTCCATGTAGACATCAATGTCCATACCTGGGGCCTTTTCTCCAGGAATAATCATTGATAATATAATTGACGATTGTTTCGTGCATAACTATGGGGGCAAATTATATAGAATTAACAAGACTGACCATGTACTATGTGTGCCACTCATAACTCAGAAACGATTAAACCCATCACTACCAAGCCAAGCATTATATTTCGAGGATTTAATGCAAACTCAAAATATTGCTGATAAAACTTTTCCCATGCCTTTTCATCTGCAAGATGCCTTAAGACGCCATCTTTAATACGATGTCTATCATGCCAGATCATATCCTCAGCAATCTTAAATGATTTGTAAAACCTAAGAAATCTAGGAATAAGGGGAAGTAGTGTAGGACTTTGACTGGCAATTTTCTTTCAGAATCCTTACATCGTGAAGCATGACACTTGTCATAAGATTCTTGGTTTTCTTTTCTACCCCAGAATAGTATCCAATCATTAGGACAAGCACGAATTTTTTCCCCCCATATTCAAGTCCTTAGTCCTTAAGTAATTGATTATATTTATTCTATGACGATGGGAGTGGATTGATTTGGGGAAGAATAGCACCCAAAAGTTAGAGCAACGTATTGAATGACTTAACAGACCAACCATACATGCATTTTAAGTAGAACAAATGCAATAGAAAAGAAAGTTCTGAACATTTTGATCCTTGATATAATTCTTGTTCAACTTGTTCTAATAACCTTTATGCAGCATCATCATCTACCATGGAAGTCAGAACCTCTTGCTCCTAATTCCCTTGATCAACAGAACTAACGTCACCATTATACTCCTCATCCCCTACATCTTTATGATGGAATATAGGAACCCCACCATCATCACGTATAATATTTAGATTGTTGATCCCCAAAAGATCATTAACAATTCCCATAGTATCATTCTCACCAAAATCACTCTACCTGACTACTGCTGGCTTTATGGCCTTTACTAGAAAACAATGAACCTAAAGGCTCAAAAGTGAGTTCCCCATTATGCACCCACTCTTTGTGGTATGAGCAAAACCCATTAAACATGAGATGGTGCACGACAACATCTCATGTGAAGCAACGGTTGTGTCTGACTTTGCATTTATTACAAGGGCATACTATTATTCTACTACCCCCAGCATTAGTAAATGCATAATTAGAAAATGACTCAACTCCATTCCTATATTCAAGAGAAGTTCTATGCACATTAGTCCAACTTTTATCCATGTCAAATCTTATGGCTAACCTAAAAGGTTATCATACAAGTCAATACAAGAATTATGAATATTATACAAAAGAAAAGAAGCATAAAGCAAAGGACTCAGCGATATAATGATTCTATATATCCACTATTACAATTATGCGACTACCTAAGTCAATCATATTGCCTAACTTTGATCAGGTTCAAAGGAAGCTTTTACTTAAAAACCACAGTCATTGAAGCTAAGTTTAGAGATCACGTCTTACACATTATACTTAACCCCACCCCTAAGAAAATAGCATATGATAACAATTTTCAAATTATACATAAACTAATAAATATGTACGTCATAATTGAAGCTGCTAACTATGTTTCATTGCTTTTGGGCCCATAAGGTGGTAATATAATTTAGCCTAATAAATTAGATAATTATAAATGGAAAGCATGAGTCACAAGGACAGAAGGTAAGTAGAAAACCATCAGAGCATCAAAAATATCCACATTACCACATCAAAACGCAAATCTATCATTCACCTTTAAATCACACATCTACGTCAAATTTTGGTTGCTTGGAAAACAGGTGATTTTCACTAAAGACATGACAAATGATAAATACAAAAAGGGTTAGAAAAGAGACAAGGATCACATAGTTAAGCAAGAATAAAACAAAAACAGTTATTTCTTATTTAGTTGTGCACTACTTGCACAAATACAATACATATAGATAGTCAAAAGAGTCAAAGTAGAAAACATGCCAATGAACTTATTAAATAAAGATAATAAAAAAATGAAAAATTGAAGACCAACATCAATATAAGCGAGGCCTAGACATGCTACTTTGCAAGCATATGAAATTAAGTTAGGTTTCATTCGTTGTATCAACATGAAGGACCAAACTTCCTCCAACAACATTGTTTGATCAGTCTTAAATTATATAAACCTAATCAGGGGACCTTCCTTTGATACCACATCATGTATTGACATATTATACTAATTAAGAGAACCAAATTTTTACAAATTATATACAATCAGATAGCCTTTAATCTCTAACTAAATTTATCTGTAACTAACATCGAACTTTTGCGCCTTTTTCATTATTCCTTAAAGTTTCAACAGGGACCAGATCTCTAAATTCATGACATTCAAAGTGTTATTAGATTCACATACAGCTTGCTAATCTTTGATGACATAAACAATCATACACATAGAGAACTCTATAGGTATTGTTTAAAGAAAGGGTAATATGATCAAATGAGCAGTCATCATAAATTCGAATCTCCACTAAATTAGATGTAAAAGAATTTGTGGGAAATATCTAGTATTGAGGAGAAATTCATTACCAAATAAAATAAAGAAACATTGAAATTTCATAATATGGTGGTAAGAAATGCATACAAATTTAAAGAAAATCTTCTACTGAATCAACAATTGGCCAAAAAAAAGACAAAAGCAAATCAGTAAATATGCAAAGATACAAGGAACCATGCCTGGATCAATTTTGGAATTTCAAAGTAGCCTTCAACTTGACAAATTTGATCTCTTTATCAATCCAAAGTGCCAAATATTGAGAAGACTTTCAATATAAGATTTCACATGTCTGATGAACCTGATTAGTGACATCAAAATTATATAATTATCACGTGAAACTCAGCAAGTTGCTTAGATAGTGCTACAGGTTGGGGTTCTGCTTCATATTCATTTTTTCCTTCTTTTAATTCAGTTTAGGCATTTCATTTAAAAAAACATTTCGGGGACATATAGTATGTGTTAGGCATTAACTAATACCAGTCGCCACTCCCCACATATAGTGTGTGTTAGGCGCTAACTAATGTCATATGCTAACCAGACAGACCAACAAAGCGCTTGGTTTATGAATACATCACGGTGTAGTATTACAAGACATTGACTTTTTGTAATCTTGTCGGAAATTGGTTTAGCATCACTAGCTGCTTATTGATTGTTACCAATAGTTTAATACTCAACTACTAAATGTCTGTAATTAGATAGTAATAATTATAGTTAAGTGATGAATGCAACTCACATTTCTTGGGGTTGGGAACAGGGGGCAGTTTATCAAAAATAAATGCAAGAAGGGATAAAATTTACAACACGGTATAAATGATAAATTACTCCCTAAAAGTAGCTTCAAATACTTTTTATGTTGAATACGTATAGTTGAATTTTGTTTTGTCATGTTTAAAGGTGAACACGATGTTCATCTCTTAACGTCGTACCAATATTGCTAATACCTCATGGGAACAAAATAAGATATTAAATAGTACTTATGCCAAAAGCAATTAATTCTGATCAGAGCAGGGCAATATGTATATTGAAACAACTAAACAGATGCTCAAATTATGTTCACAAAGACAACTCTTTAGAAGGTTAACCTATGAGCCTAATTATCAAAACTCCCAAGATGTTTATGGGGCACAAGGACTCCATTTAAGTAATTCAGGAGAAAGTATACAACAATTCATCTTCAGGAGTGAAAAAAAGGATATTGTTTTCCTCATTTCAATAACTCACTTCAGCTAAAATATTCACTGATTATCTACTTTAGCTACAATATTCACTAATTCTCTAACCTCTATGCCCTTTCAATCAATCAAAATTTGAACAATAAGTTAGTCTAGAGCAATGTTTGTCAAATTAGGCCACAGTAGGTTATCCATTTTAAGAAATATCAATCAGTTTACACAAGAATTAGAGCCAACAAAAAAAAATTAAATTCAACACCTTTAGCTAAATCACCCATATTGTTTGTTCATCAGATTATTAATGAACAGTATATAACTAATCCATGCAATGTGCCAATTTAACTAATTGCCATCAAAGCGCTACACCTGAATGTCATATTAAAATTAAATCGCATATTGATAAAGAAGCACACCTAATTGATGCTGCCCAAATCAGCAGATTACAACTGAGATAGATTTCAACTTGATTGTGAATTTGCGGCATGGGTCAATCTACTGGCTCTTGGGTAACTGTTGCACAATCTAGATGCAAATCCAATAATTATTCGGGTTTCTTAACCAATGAATTAATAGTCTTTTGGCGAGAGGAAGAAAGAGACATAGACACAGCAAGAGGGGGGGGAGAGAGAGATAGAGAGATTCAATGTTGATCAGACTTACATGATTTGTGCTTGAGGATTTGAGAGACTGAGCGATGGTTGAGCGCCTGGGATTTTCAAAGATTGAGCGCCTGCGATTTTGAGAGGTTGGGTGTCTGGGGTTTTAAGGGTTAGAGCCATCAACCGAGTTTTGGAGAGGTCTCAGGCCAAATAGCTTCATTAGGCGGTTCCTTTTCTTTTTTCACTTTCACTTAGGCGCTTTTTTTTTTGGTCGAGCATTATGCGCGCTTCAAAAATATAATTAATTTTATTTATAAATTATTTTCAACATATTCCCCATAATTAGTACAAATAGATAGGATATTATGGGCCTCCACACTTATTAAATGTAAAATTGAGGACAGTTTTTTTATACTTTTTCCTACAGTTCCTTATGCATTGCAATCTAAGTGTGGATGGAAGCACTATTTTTTGTAGTGGATTAGACGTGATCAATTTGAGGGTTGGGGCGGGTCTAGGGTTGGGTAATGAGGATTGGCATGTAAGGTTTTCACGACCCTAGCCCTACCCAACCCTCATGCAGGTTGATATACCCTTGATCCTGATCTTGACCATGTAGGTACTCTCAAGTTATTGGGTCAAACCCGACTCTCAAACATTCCTTATATATAAAATGTTATTTTTCCTCTAAGCTTCATTTTTATCATAATTTTGAAGACTAAGCATCCTATTAAACGAAAGGTCCAGTGATAATAGAATATTCTAATAAAAGGTATCGTAAATACAAACATTCTAATGTACATAATGATTAGTTCACTAAACTAACTACTCTAAACATCATAGAGAGAGCATAAGATGGTTAACAGACATTGGGACCTGAAGAGGTTGAGTGAGAGCGGGCTAAGAGGAGACAAAAAAATATAAAACCCAAATGCTTTGAACAAATAAAACCCAAAGTTTTTAATTTTGATTTTATTTTTTATTTTTTTTAATAAAAGTGAGGGTCAATGGGTTGGGCTAGAGGACCAAAACCTCTACCGAAGCCCCATGCCCATCATAGTCAAGTAACCTCAATTTGTGGGTCGGGCAGTTGATAAAGTGTAGTTTAGATTCACTTATTTGTATTAAATTTCATTAGTAGTGTAGTTACTCTAGATTTGCATCTTAGAGTAATTTAGGTTAGTCAATCATATCAAAATCCTTCTCATAGTTGAGACAAAAACTAGATTAATCTCCCAGCATCTCAGAGGATGACATTCCTCTTTTCTCACCAACTCATCAACATATTTGCTCGATTCCTAACCGATACAATTTTGACATCCCTTGCACTTGATTTTAGCTTGTAAATAACTATTAATGTCATAATTTATTAGTGTTTTGTATTTTGTAGGCTTAGTAGTGAAGAAGTTTAATAAGTATTTTCCAACCCATTCAGTACCTTAAGGTTAGGAGCATGCCAAAAAGCATCCCAGGTGTGCAAAAGGGGTCTAGACCATGCTAGTGCCAAAAAATAGTAAAGGAAAAAGAAACAATAAAATGACTTGAAATCATAGCCAATCACAAGCAAAGTTGACCTCAAATGGCCTTCCTATCAACACAATATCACAACATTAAAGAAAAGGGGTGGGCGAAAAAAGAATCACATAAGAAACCACCTATCGTAAATGAAAAACTCCCAGTCAAATATGTGTATGTAATTTTTCACCCAAAAATGTACATATGCTATGAAGAATAAGGGAGGGATGGGGGAATATAAGTCATGATCGATGAGCCCCATCGGGCCCGGGTGGTGGCCAAATGTGTGGAGGATAGAATGCTCTTAATCCTCTATAAAAGTGTGATGCCTCTCTTCTAATTGCAAGATGGCTTCCAATTATGGCCAAACGAGCTCATTCATCCTCTATTCATCCTCCTCCATTCTTCTAATGCATCCTCCTCCATTCGTCTAATGCACGCGCTTCTCTTGTGGTTCTTTCCTCTTCTCGCCTTGTTTGCCTCTAATCTCTCTCCTCTTAGCAGTTAACAAAACCCCTAAAGCATGTGACACCCTCCTTAATTCATAAGCTCGATCATATGATGAATATCTTGCCTCATCTCAGTATAACCCTCTCGTATGGTGACTATCTTTACTTGAAGATTGAAGAAATATTGGTGAAATGAACTATCGAAGTGCATAAAGGCCGAGGAGGAGGAGTCAACTATCTCGGATGACATGGTTGTTGGAATTAGAGTTGTTGTATTAGCTCATTCTCCACTTGTGTTTCATTCCCCTTATGGCCTTCATGTCCCCCGCCTTCACCTTCACCCTCATCATCCTCAAGCCGCTCATCATTATCTTGACCCATCACCTCTCCATGGAATGCTACCCCATCGCAAGACCAATTACTTTGATTTGCTATTGTTTTGTGCCCCACATTAGGGAAAGTGAAGAGTATTTGTTTATAGTGGGGGTATTTGTAAGTGCCACCTTTAATTATCAACAATGTTCAAGTGGCCCAATATAGTGATGTCAAGACTCCCTCCTAAGAAATGGGGTTCTACTGGTGATAGTATCCCCAACGCCGATTACATTTTGATGGGTTGTTTTGGTCACCTCTGCAAGATTGCAAATAATGAAAGTGCCAGTATCCATATGCTTGGCACTCAAAATGCACCAAATAATAAACAACTGCACTTTTATACACATGTTTTGGGCTATCATGACACCCAAAGATAATATTTACCATCAAATGTTGTGAGTAACCAAGGTTAATATTACATAATTCCGTGGCCTTCGCTTGTCTAGAGCCAAATACCCGAGCTCTGCCCTACCTACTAGTATGCATCCTGCGTTTGGAACAGGTAATGCTTAACCAAGTGGGGTCGGGTTTCCACCGATTGCGGACATCTCTAAAGATATTGGCATCTACCGGAAGGTGAAGAAGCTCATTAAACCCTCCCAAAGTTATTCTATGATCAACATTGAACATGTGGAATGTAATTAACACCTAATTGCACCGATAAGAGTTGACCCAATCCACATAAAGGGAAACTCAAGAATTTGAGCACTAGCCTATCATACGATACACATTTTATATCCACATAATCTAGCAAACCCAAATTACCAAGTAGAGTACTCATATCATTTAACACTCAAAGCCCTTATTGAATGCACATACCAATATTTTTGCTCACAAGTTATCCTAGTATTCTATTGGTCATATTTAACTTTTCGTTTATTATTAGCAAATTGCAAGCCTCGAGTATTTGGAAGGAGGATTAAAGAGAAGGCAACAAATTTACCTTTACTCCTCGTAGGTGGATTTAAAAAAGAAGAAGAAGCCCTTATCGACTTCTTTAGAGGAAGGATGTTGTGAAAGCTTCACCCACTCTTTTTTTGCCCATGATTAGGGGGCTTGAATGGATGGAGTTGATGAATCTAGCTCCTTATGCTTGAAATTTCCTCTTTAAGTTTGGTTTTGTGTTGAAATTGGCTCAAATGACAAGCTTTCAACCTCGACAATTAAGGTTAGGATTTCAGAGAGATAAAGTGGTGAATATGGTCGAAGAAAGGGATGAATTTGGGGTGAAATTTTTGTGGAGAATGCGATTTTGTGAGTAGAATTAAAAGAATTTGTGAAAAAAAAATTGAAGGATTTGTAGACATTTGAGTGGAGGATGAGAGTTGAAGTGGGCGGGTTTCAAATAGAGAGAAAAATGATGAAGAAGGATGGAATAAAAATGAGGAAGAAAGGAACGATTTCAATTTTTGTGGTTGGCAGGAGGTGCCACGGGCATGCGACATAGCACTTCTAGTTAGCAGACTAAAAAGGCTATTATGGCACAGTCGTGCTGCCAGCCCCGTGCCACATCTTCGTGGCACTATTTATGGACTCCTAGTGCCATTTTTCTACCTAACATTTTCCATCCTCTTAAGTTCTTAACTCTTTTGCTTGTTTTTCTCCCCTCTTTTCTTCCTGCTCCTTTGTTTTCCACATTTTATTCAATCTCCATTGAATCTCTTTTTCTCTTTCTCTTGTTTTTCACCTCTCTCTCTTTTTTTTTCCCTCATTTTTTGTGTCCTTTTTTCATTTTTCCACCATACACATGACTCACACATATTCACAACTATACACTAATATATAAGAAGATGAGACTTTAGCTAGCAAAGCAGAGCAGGTTTGTGGAGCAAGAGACATCCGCTTCACTAAGCCTTCCAAAAAGTATTTCAACCTGTGCCTGTTAATCTTGAACATAGATCTGGCAAATAGGTCATTCGGTTCGGGTACGAGTTAGTTCAAGTTCGGGTCGGGTCATGTTCGGGTTGAGTGACATTTAAGGTCATTTCGGTTTGGGCCGGGTATAGTTCGGTTTGAGTTGATTTCGAGTCAACCAATTTTTGATCAAATACGTTCGTCATGCTAAAACAAGCAACTTTGTAGAAAATTTCGGATCGGCTATAGTTCGGATCGAGTCAATTTGGGTTTCAGATCCACTTTCGGGTGAGTATATTTCGGATGTTAGGTCGGGTATGGGTCCAGGTCGTTCAGTTCGGGTTTCAGGTCTCGGGTCTCGGGTCAATTTTGCCAGGTCTACTTGAATGTGTGGTCTCAAGTAGGGTCCTAAATTTTAATTGCACCATGGGGAAATACTTTCACCATAATAAAAGGACCGGTCCACCTAGACTTAAGCTTTCCAAGAAATAGGTGAAGTCTAGAGTCATACAGAAGAACTTTTTGCCTTGGAGAGAACTCTTTCTTGGTGGTGCGTCTGTCACAGAAAATGTTGGCTCTTTCTTTACTCAATCGAGTGTTGTCATATGCATCCCTCGTAATCTCCTCTAATTCACTTAAACTCAACTTCGTCTCTTTATTAGCAACATTCAAACTGTAATTGAGGATCCTAATTGTCCACCAATCTCAATGCTCAAGTTCAACCAGTAAATGACAATCATGACCATGAACCACCGTTTAAGGGGTTATGCCTAATAGGGTCTCAAAAGCCATCCAATAGGCCCACAAAGCGTTAATTAACTTAACTACCTTATCTTTCCTATTTTTAGTCAGGTCTTTTTTAGGATTTACTTAATTTGTCAATTAGGCACCTCCACTTGACCATTTGTTTGAGGGTGATATGGAGTAGCAAGTTGATGGATGATGGAATACCTTCTTAACAAGGCATCAAATGACATATTATCAAAATTGATCCCTTGGTCACTTATGATAGTCGAGGTATCTCATAACTAGCAAAGATGTTCTCAAGTAGGAATCTAGTAACCACTCTTGTCTCATTTGTACTTGTGGGAATTTCCTCAACCTACTTGGACACATAACTAACACACACAAGAATACATTTGTTCTCAAATGAGTCAGGAAATAGCCCAATAAGACTAATTCCCCATACATCAAATATATCAAGCACAATAAGGGGGCTAAGGGACGTCAAATATTTCCTACCAAGTTTTCCCAATTATTGACAACGCAAGCATCATTTGTGATGCTTATGAGCATCATTGAATAGAGTTAGTCAATAGATGTATTGGAAAATTTTTGTGGCAATTTTCTGTCCACTAAAGTGTCCCCCATATGTGTGATCATGGTAAAAAGATAGCATACTAAGAATTTGATCATCAGGTACACATCTTCTAATGATTTGGTCTGGCAATACTTGAACAAATGAGGGTCATCCCATATGAAAAACCTAACCTTTACAAGGAGCTATACGCTGTCATCTTTGGTCCATTCCCTTGGCATTTCTCCCATGACTCAATAATTGACAATATCAGCATACCACAGCTCTAATTGAGCCCCAAAAGTTATTCATCTGAAAAAAGATTAAAAATGGGGTCTTACGTGTATCATCCATCATAATCCTTGAAAGATGGCCTGCTACGGTGTTTTCAAAGCCCTTCTTAACTTTAATTTCACAATTAAACTCTTGAAGCAGCATGATCCATCGAATGAGTCTATGTTTTACATCTTTTTTCTTGAAAAGGTGTTTCAAAGCGGCAAGGTTGGTAAAAACAGCCACGTGAGACCCTATGAGGTAGGATCGAAACTTTTCGCATCCAAAGACAATTGATGGAACTCCTTTTCAATCACGGTGTAGTTCACTTAAGCTTCATTCAAAGTATGACTCGTATAGCAAATACATGGGGTTTCTCATCAATTCTTTGACCCAACATTACCCCTACTGTGCAATTGAATGTATCACATATGAGTTTAAATTGTTTTCCCCAAATGGAAGAATGCAAGATAGAGGATGAAGCTTTGTAAATGTCACTTCACATTCATTGTTGAAGTGGAATGGCATGTCCTTAGCTAGGAATGAGGACAAGGGCTTAACAATCTTGCTAAAGTTCTCAACGAATCTCTGGTAGAACCCGACATGTCTAAGAAGAGGATGTATATCTTTCACAAAAGTGGGAAGAGGAAGGTTTACAGTCAATTCTACTTTGGCCTTGTCTACCTCTATTCCCTAATTTAAGATGATATAACCTAAGGCAATCCCCTTTTAACCATAAAATGAATTTGTTTTCCAATTAATGGTCAAATACTTGCCTCAACAACATCTTAAGAATTTTCCCAGGTTAGTCAAGCAATCATCAAAAGAATCTCCATAAATAGAGAAGTCATCTATAAAGATTTCACGGCATTGCTCAACTAAATCAGAAAATATAGATATCATGCACCTCTGAAAGGCGGTTGGAACATGGCATAGACCAAATAACATCTTCCTAAAGGCATGAGTGCTAAAAGGGCATATAAATGTGGTATCTTCTTGGTATATGCGCAATAGGGATTTGGGTGTAGCCAAAATAACCATCAAGAAAGCACCCGCTAACCTCTCTAACATTTGATCCAAGAAAGGGAGAGACAACTAATCCTGTGGCAGAGTTCAACTTCTGATAATCAATGCATATCCTTATCTCGGATTGGATTCTGCTAGGAATAAGCTCATCCTTGTCGTCCTTAATCATGGTAATACTGGTCATTTTAGTAACGATTTGGACGAAGCTTGCCCACTCACTATCCAATATGTGGTAAGTAATGTCATGATACAACCACTAAAAAATTTCCTTCCTCATTGCTTCCTGCAGCATAGGGTTTAACATTCTTTATCTATCACTGTGAGGATTAGCATTATCCTCAAGATAAATCCTATGTTGTACAATGGTAGGACTAATGCATCTAATATCTCCTAAAGTCCACCCTAAAGCCTCTTTGTTGTCCATTAACAAATGAAGCACTTTGGTCTCTTGGTCAGCGTCTAAATCATTAGCAATTATCATAGGAAAAAGCTCATCCGAACCAAAGAATGCATATTTAAGCATATTGAGAAGGGGCCTCAAATCCAAGAGAAGAAGATAAAGGCACACTAGGTCATGCCTCATGAGATAAAGATGAGGGAGAAGAGATGGATACAAGAATGAATGTATGTAACAAGTCATCACATTAATCCTGAAATGCATATGTGTCATATTCGGGCTTACATTCCATAAACATGACTTGTACACACACAACATTAATTCCTCTTCATGATCAAATTTCACATTTCCTAAAGAAAAGTCACATATCCAATTAAGGATAGAGTGTCCTACACAATCAAATCTCATAAGTTGCTTTTGGAGATTAAACTCATTCAATTTAATAGTCACATTTGCAAAAATTAACTCTATTTTCCCATCCCCACAATTAATGAGAGCATTTGAAATAGTAAGAAATGGTCAACCAAGGATCATAGGAATTTTATTTTTGGCACTGACAATAACCTCGGTTTCTAGCATAACGAAGTTAATCACGAATATAAATTCTTCTAGCTTGATTAACACATCCTCAACCATCCCTCTAGGAAGTCTAGTGGAACGGTCGACCAATTGAAAAACTATTTTAATGGGTTTGAGCTCCCCTAAACCCAACATGTCATACACTATAGAGGGAAAAAGGTTGACACTAACCCCAAGATCAAGTAGGGCCCTCTGTATATTGTGATTTTCGATCACAATTGAGATGGTTAGACATCCCAGGTCCTTGCACTTGACAGGCACTTGGTTTGATGTGATTGAACTCACATTAGAGGCCAAAAAGGTTCTATTACGTACATTAATAGCCCTCTTATGGGTGCACACATCCTTAAGAAATCGACCATATGGGGCATTTGTTGCATCACATCAAGGAGAAGGATGTTGATTTTAATTTTGGAGAATGTCTTTTTTATCTTATCAACATGATATCTTCTTCCCCAAATCGATTAGGAAAAGGGAGACTAGGCTTAGGAGCACTAGGTAGAGAGGTAGAAAGGGCCCTAGAAGGGTAGCGTCAATGGTAGACTCATTCTCCTTGGGGTCTTTGACAACCCTAGAAGGAGAGGAGCTAATGGGGAAGGGGGTACATCATGATAATCACAATTTTGAGAAGAGGGAAGAGAAGAAGATAGGGGAGGGCACTCAACCACATTATACTCATCCACATGGGTATCAACCTTCTAACTCGACCATAAAAATATTACAACATTTCTTTCCTTACATCATTTGGATTCAAAAGAAGAAGAAGATTCTCCTATTGGGTTCACTTTAGCCTAATTAGGAAAAGTCTCTATTTTTCTATTCGATATGGCTAGTTGAGCAAATTGTTCACTCATAGTTCTTCATCATCTTTTATTAGACTCTTTCAGCTCTCTCATCATTCTCTCTATATCATTCATTCTCTTTATCACTTTGTCAAAATCATTGTAACTGAGAGTGGGATAAGATTGAGCAACACCTGGTTGAAGTGGAGGTCCCCTTGAAGCATTGTATGCTCCTTGGAATGGTGGCCATTAGCAAGCAGAAGAGTATATTTGCTTGGTAAACCACCACCTTAAGGATTGCACATCAAAAAATTTTGGCTAGTCCATGAAAAAATAGGGTGCTTAGACCGCCCCAAATCGTATGCAGGAGAATAGGGGGTCAAACCATTTAGGGAGAGGAACAGCTGTTTAGTGCTTGGGACAAAACCAAACACCTTGACAGGTTCTTAAGGGTGGTCAAAGGAGTATTAATGTATCTAGTGTCGACCACCACATGGATCCCTCCCTTTTGGCTATTAATTCGGGCACCTAAGCTCTCATCCCTCGTTGTCTCCCATTGTAAAGTCTTTTTTGCTAACTCATCTGAAACATTTCATGCTTCGGTCTCACTTTTATTTAAGAAACCACTTTAGCACATGGATTCCACCATCTTGTGGCTTGGTTAAGTCCTTCAAAGATTATTTGGCATCGATGCCAATCTTCTAACCCATGGTGAGGACATTAAGCAAGCAAGAGTTTTAACCCTTTCAAAATACTTCCAAGTGAATCTTTTTCAAGTTAGACAAAGTGATTGATTTCATTCCTTAATTTTATTGTTTGCTATTCAGAAAATATTTTCCCAAAAAAACCCTCACAAACTCATCCCATGTGGAAATAGAGTTTGTCGGGAGGCTATGCATCCATTTTTTTCTCGAGTCTTTACATCATCAAGCTTGCTTCCTCAAAGTCATTTAGAAATAGGTAAGTATCAACATCTCCAAAGAATTTAGGAAGCATGGTCGTGTGTTGTGGACTAATGCAAATTACACATTCTTACCAGATTTCGGAGCTCCAAAGCAAGAGGAATTAGTCAATTTTGGGGGCTAAAAGGTTTGGTTTGGACTCCTTTGTGGAAGAGGAGGAGACCTTGAGCTTGTTCCTTTACCATTGTTTCCAACTTGAGTGCTAAGGGTTGGATTACCTTGATGTGGGATTGTGCAATTTCAACATGGCTAAGTCTCCCATGACTAAGTGATCTTGTCTAAGCACTTATTCATCTTATTTTTTAAAATTTTTAATTTTTTTCAAATTTTTTGGATTTTTTTTCTTAATGACCAACTAAACAAAGGTATATACAACAATCAAAACTAAAACCAATGCAAATTTATTGCCATCAACCCTGTCAATCATGCCAATTTTTTGATGAGTTTTTGTGATGACAAAAGGGGAATGTCGCCTTGTGAGATTGGCCTAGTTTTCGTCTCAACTATGAGAAGGATTTTGATATAATTGACTAATAGAAAGTACTCTAAAATGCAAATCTAGACTAACTAAACTACTAATGAAGGCTCAAATTGAACACAAATAAGTGAATCTAAACCAACCTATGTATCACAAAATAAGATAGCAAGTATAAAACTCTTAGCACATCAAATAGGTGATCAACGAGGCTCAACATGGCCCGTGGCATGAATAGCCGCCAATGTTTCCGAACAACTCCTCAAAGGATCACCCAAAAAGAAAAAACTATCATAAAATTAATAACTAATTAACCTAATAAAAAGCAATAAAAGTGAGGAGGCAGAAAGTTACCCACAAATCAAATCCTGTTGGTGATGGATTTTTCATGATCAATGTTCTTCCAATCAACAATCAATCACCATTAAACAATAATCAAGCACAATTTAAGCTTTCATTGATGATCCTTGAACCTTGAAGTGCCAAACTCATAGTTGAAAACAATGAAGATGAAGGTGGAAAAAGGGATGCCTAAGAAAGGATGACTAAGTTTTGAGGAGTTGATTAGGGGTTCAAATCCATTGGGATTGATCCAATAATCTCCCCACCACCCCTAATTCATTAACACCCATGGTTTGGCATGTTTTACTAGGACAATCTCTAGGTTCTACTCTTACATAAGAATGCAATATTCCTAACTCACTAAAAAAGCCCCATTAGAAGTGTAGTGCTATATTAATTTATTTTGCCGACCATGAAGCTCAAAGAGGGATAGTGAGGATACTATCCATGTCTACTAGCTAGCTCATGTCCTGCGTGCTCCTTCGAGCACCCCATCTCAAAGTCAATAAGAGCACTTACCTTCAACTCATCATGATTAGGGCATTTAGGCATAATTGCCTTGAACGATCTAGGCCTGGGTATCCATCTGTTATCCCAAATATTTATTGAATGCCCATTTCTAATAAACTAGTGCAAGTCACTTATAACCACCTGTCTATAACCGTAGATACTGCGCCAGCTGAAACTAGGTGGTGAGCCTAGTGTAGCTTCTAAAGTGGAACAATATGGGTAATAACAAGCTTTCAATAATTTGCAACCAATAGGGAGTCCCCCTGCTGTACCAACTGCCAGAACTGCTTCACCAGCAGAGCCAAGTTGAAAGCTTTGATCTCCCTGAACCCCAACCCACCATCCTGCTTGTGTTGACACAATTTAGGTAAAATGATAATGAACTATACATGCTATATAATGTATGAGATGTTGAAGGTGTATCGTCATACTTGCTGTGCATGGTACAGGTTGATTATTAAACATCAATTACCTAATCAATTGGCAATACTTCACCAAACGACAACAAATCTTGTTCTCATGTCCATAATCATGATACCTTCTTTTTTAAAAAAAGTTTAGAAGTGATGATACTGTTACGAATTTATGATATATTAAATAAATCATTAAATATTAATGAATTTGTTATATATGATGTACTTTTATATATAAATGTTAACAATATATACATATATATATATATATATATATATATATATATATAGAGAGAGAGAGAGAGAGAGAGAGAGAGAGAGAGAGAGAGAGAGATAACACCTCCTAAAACTAGCATATGGCAGATGTCAAATTTTTAAAGATTTGGAACTTTTCTAACCTATTTTACACCTAACTCTAAGCCATATAAGTTAATTATTTTTAATTAAAATAATGAATAATAAAAAAATTTATTATTATAAATAAAAAGTATTAGAGATATTAGATACATAACGATCCTATTTACTATAAATACACAATTATTAAGAAATAATAAAATATTTTTAATTTCTATTATTAGTATTATTGTTGTTATTGTTGTTGTTGTTGTTGTTATTGTTGTTGTTGTTGTTGTTGTTGTTGTTATTGCTATTGCTATTTATTATTATTACAACCATACGATCTTACCACAAATGATTTATTGTATGAATAGTAAATAAGTTGTGAATCGCATAAAACTATTGTACCCGATTAACTTTTAAAAAAGCAAGTGAAAAATCTACAATTAGTCTAAGATATTATAAATTGATATTTTTCCATTCACAAATAATTATGAAAGTTGGTTTCAATTAACTTTAAAAAAAACTGTCGTACTTTCTTTTGACATAAGCTCAAATAATTCACTGTACTTTTGCATAAAATTATTACAACAAGAAAAACTCAAAACATTTTCATGCATCACATGGGTATAAGAAAATGAAACAAAACCTCCTAAGTCCTAATCAATTGACACATGTCAGTCTTACACAATTTA
>JAKOGI010000643.1:32500-35000 GCA_029747015.1 Carnegiea gigantea
TGATTTGGCTTGAAAAATTCAAGGAGAACAATTGAATGAAGTGATATTTCTCTCTCTTTCTTGTTTTTTTTTTTTTTGTCTTCCCCTTTTTGGCTAAGGAGAACAAACAGTTGAGAATTATGACTTTGTAACTATTTGATGACTTTGTAAGCACTACTTGATGACTAAATTGACCGTTTATCTATTAGCTTAGCCTATTAGTATCAAACACCTGAGAATTATGGTATTGGAAAATGGTTTTTCATTCTATCAAACAGCAGAAAATGATTTTCCGGAAAAATAATTTTTCATTCTACCAAACAGCAGAAAATGTAGTCGGAAAATTATTTTCCTTGGAAAATAATTTTCCATGGAAAATGATTTTCCGGGAAAATAATTTTCCCCCCTACCAAACACACCCTTAAATTAAAACATAATAAACGTCTGACTTCCTATAAAGACAAATTTGATAAATATTGATTAGCACACAATATTAATTTCTACACATATACAACATAAGAGTCTTTGTCATTGATTTTAAATTTTTAACTTATTTTTTAAAAAAATATATCTTAAATTTAAATACTCCGTGCATAGTACGGGTCCATACTAGTAGTTAACAATCATATCATATACAAAATATAAAATTGAATAGGTTGAGTGGATTGTTGGTGTTTTGACAAGTATCAACTTCTTATTGGTTCTTTATGATTATTCTTTATTCAGTGAATTTAACCATCGTCAATTTTATCAACTACATTTAAGTATCAATATTAAATGATTTTTTCTTACTTCAATTGTTTTAATAGTTACGAATTTAAAACAAAAGAAGGTTACAAATATAAAATGTAATCTTGATTATGATAATGGAGATTACAAATAAATAATCCTAATTATGATATAAATAAAGGAAGATTACAAATAATTACAAAAATAAAGGAAGATTACAAATATAAAATGTAATGTAGACTCCTATAATTTATCCAAATTTGAAGAAAATATCCCCCTAGCCCCCAAGTCACATTACATTAAACATACGACAAGAGTAAAAATATAGGCTTCCCTTGCTAAGATGGAGTACAAAGAGTCAAGAGAACAAAATTTGTATTAGATTTTTTTCAACTAAAAAAAGAGGGAACAAAGGTTCACAGGGTAGTGTCAAATTATACACATATTTAATAATTATATATGTAACTTTGAGTTACGTAAAAGCATTTATCGTAGATGGTTTGATGTTTCTTATATCTTCTATTTTTCTTTTTTTTTAGTAAAAGAACCTTTAAATAATGATGTTTATTTTACAAATATAATAGGATCATTGGACACTTATATTTAATTGTAAGATTTATTTTACAAATGTGTGCATAAGGATTGCTAACTAAATTGTAGCATTTAAGAACTAAGACCTAAACTTGCCTTATCTTCAAAATAATTCTTAAATCATTTTAACAACTAAATACAAATTGATACATTATTGTATATATTAGTTTACATGCAATCTTTCAATGATAAAACCTTCAATTTTGAATTCCCTATTATATGATAAATGCATTTATATACTTCAAAATTAAATGTATAATGATCATATATATACACCGTTTCACACTAGCCACTTCACCCTTTTTTCCCTCTTTTTGTTCCTTTTTTCTAAAAATATCCAATATCAGAGTTGTTCTTTAATAATGCCGAAAATAGTATCCAACTCAAAACTTAATTGTCAATCCAAATAATATGTCAAAAAATAAAATAGTTTATATAGATATTTTTAGTACCAATTAGTTAAACAAATTAGTACTTTCAATTATGATTAATTATAGGATAACAAACTCTTTAAAGAAAAATGATAAGATTATAAAATTTTGCACATGTTCATATGAAATACGGAATGCACACTAGTAAAAAAAAGATAAGAAAATACAGCCAAGAATAATGATGGACTAAGATAATTCGCAATGGCTCTGGCTACCTCGCCATCATATCAAAAAAAATTAAATAAATAAAAAACTATTGCCCCCCCCCCCAACCAAAAAGAAAGTCAAAGCTGTTAAACTACTTTTAATTGTTAAAGTGAATTAATTAACTTACTTGTTTCAACATTTATTTGTCACAAATTTGGATAGCTAAAAAAGTTAAGTTTGCACTATTTTTTTAGTTTGAATTATATGGATTAAAATAAAATATCTCTTTAAATTTTATCTGCTTTATTTCTATGAAATAGTAGGTAGTTTATAATTTTTAAGTCTAGCATTAATCAGAATTGATCTCTCTGTACTTTTGTAATTTAGGGATAAAACTGCTATGTTAAATCTCCCACACCCCACGTGATGCCGAAATTTTGGAGGCATTGAATTTGGATTTGGATTTGGACTTATTTCAACACTGAAAAGTTGTGTACATCTTGGAAATGTAGTCCAAATTTGAATTCTGTAAGTAAGATTTTTCCTGCCAGACTGCACCTATAGTTTGAGTCAAACTTTGACTTGCATTAGGCTTTGTCTAATTTGTTTTGATTGACAATAAA
>JAKOGI010000643.1:37500-67500 GCA_029747015.1 Carnegiea gigantea
TGACTATTTATTATTTTTATTGTTAATTAGCAATTTTATTGTTATAATAATTTATAAATAGTTATTATTAATTATTATTAATTGCTAAAAGGTTTAATAGTGATTATTTTCATAATTATTATTATTGTGATAATTAAATTAATTACTTATTAATTATTAATTATTAATATTTATTGTTATTATCAATAGTAGTCATAATAATAGTTGCTGGTCATAATATTATTAGTTATTAATTTTATTATAGTTAATTATTATCAATATTAGTAATTAGTTATTTGGATTATTATCAATATTAATTTTAATTTATTATTTATGGTAATAATAACAATAATTATTAATATCAATGGTAATTATTATTATATTTTTTACTAATATTCATTAATAATAATTGTTATTGTAATAATAATTATTATTACTGTTAATATTAATAATTAGCAATAATTATTAATATTTATATTAATATTAGTATTAACATTAATATTTGCTATTAATATTAATATTAATGATTATTACTGTTATTGATATTAATAAGAATTATTAATGTAGTTATTATTTTTAATAATTATTGTCAATTATTATTATGATTAATTATTATTGTTACTATTAATTTATAATAATAATAATTGATTATTATTGTGCTACGAAAATTGTTAACATTACTAATGTCAGTAATATCACTACTTCCCACTACTTTTCACTCCCACATCCAACAAACTGCTCTTGTCCACTGCCACCCACTTCTTCTCACTCCTACCCAGTCTTACTATTTCCTCTCACTTCTTTCTACCCTAATTCATTCCACACCTGTAGATAGCTAGAAAAGAAAAGGCCTTAAGTGTCCTGAGTGTCCTCCACGTAAATTCCCTTTGCGGTGTTTGAATAGTAGATTTCCACCTCAAATTCAGTCTATTGTTAACTTTTTGAGACCAAGCCACGTGTCACGGGGTCATTGTCCTCCCCCCAAAAGGTCGGTCTAATAGGATGTGCAACGCCACCGCTTATAAGCTTAGGACTCTTCCGTCACTTTTGCAATGTGAGACTCTTATCCGTGGCACTCTCTCCCACCCAATCCTTTGACGCCCTTGCCATAGATGAGAGCCCTTACCTAGACTTGGCAAATAGGTCATTCGGTTCGGGTGTGGGTCGGGTCAAGTTCGGGTTGGGTCAAGTTCGGATTAAATTACATTTCGGGTCACTTCGGTTTGGGTCGGGTATGGTTCGGATTGGGTATGATTCGGGTTAACTAATTTTTGATCAAATACACTCATCATGCAAAAACAACTTTGTATAAAATTTCGGATCGCGTATGATTCGGTTCGGGTCAATTCTGGTTTCGGGTTCACTTTCAGGTGAGCATATTTCGGATGTCAGGTTGGGTATGGATCCGCGTCATTCGTTTCAGGTTTCGGATCTCGGGTCAGTTTTGTCAGATCTACCCCGGCCTACCCCGACCGTCGGAGCGCTTGACGGGACATCGGAGTCGGGTTTGGGTTGACTCTGATACCACTTGTCACAAGGCCATTACCCTCTCCTCAACAGGCCGATCTAATAAGATATACAGTATTATTGCTTATAAGTTTATTATTCTCCTATTATTTTTTCAATGTAGGACTCTTATTCTGTGACACATGGCATTTAGTTGACAGAAAAACATATCTTTCAAAAGAAAAGAGGGGCAACCCCGACAAGCTGTTCCGACAAAACTAGACCTCGCCCAGGCCCACCACTATTAAAATATATATTTTTTATTTTATCTGAAACCACTATTGAAATATTTAAAGAAAAGAAACTGATATTTGGGCTTAATGGGCAGATGTGGAAAAGTCTGGGTCACATCATGATTTTTCATCTTTAGAAGGTAATATATATGTGCATTAATGTTCATCCACCCGTCAACGCGTATAATGTTGCTTATGTCCTTTTGAACTCCCCTGTTTTTTTGATGTTGATGGGCCTTCTGGCCCACTTTGAGCCTTAGATTTCATGGCATTCTCACAATATTCAAAAAAAAAAAAAAGAAAAAAAATTAGGTCTTGGAGAAATTCCTAATAATCTTTCCCACTACGGATGGCAACAAGCCACCAACTTATGTTGAGTGATATTCGGGTATTATGTTTATAAACTATTTGTTCAAAGTGTATACAAAGAATACTCTATTGACAAGAAATACAAATATGTAATGCCTTACTTTAATGCTAATTTGCAATTGAGTATGTTATCAGCCCAACCCTTTTGCATTTCCGCAAATTTACAGAAAAAAAAAAGAAAAAAATGGAGAGAAAAGATTAAGTTTTTGAAAAACTCCTAATAATCTTTTCTCATGTAAAGTAATGACTTAGGTTAGTAACACAGATTGGTTCAAGTAGTTTGACACTTATTTCCCTTAAGCAAAGTCTCGACTTCGAGTCTTGTGAATGGAAAAAATATATGATAGGAGAACTCTATCTCTTATTGAGCCCAAAGTAGTTTGATTCTAGTGAAATAGATGATCCAAGATTTAAAAAAAAAAGGACTTAGATTAAGTCTTATTCAAGCGTTATGCTTAATTTAATTTTGTATGGTCATTCACGTATGAATGGTAGGGCTGGCAAAAATTCGAGTTCGGATCAATTCGGGTTTCGACAAATCGGACATTCAGACAAAAATTTCATACTTAAACCCTGTCTGGATTATAAATAGAACACCCGGACTCAAATGTCTGATGTCTAGACTCGGTTGTCCGAGTGTTCAAATTTTTTGATATGATTTTAGTACATTTCGACCGGCATTTTGTGTGACCGAACCCAAACCCGATTTGTCAAAGTCCGAACTCAGTTGTCCGAAATTATTTTTATAAAATTTTCTAGAGAATTTGAACTAAAATTGCATATAAACGTAGTTGTCTGATGTTCGAACCCGGTTGTCTGATTGTTCGAATTTGTCCGAACCTGAAATGGTTCAAAAATCTGGACAACCTGAACCCAAAACCTAAACCCGACCTAGATTTAAATTCAGACATGATTGATTGTCCGAATTTTAAATTCGGACATAAATTTTTTAACCGTACCCGACTTTTTTCGGGTCGGATAAATTCGGATAATTGGATCGAATATATTTTTGCCAGCCCTAACTAATGGTTTGTATTTGTGGATCTTTAAATTGCATTGCTTGCAACTCTAATGCTTATGAAAATATGGATCTAATAATGGTTCACGGAGAAAGTGCCTTCCCTCAATGATAAAGATAAGATGAACTGATGGATTAAACTCTAATAAAAAACAATTTCCATGGAAATATTTAAAAAATATAATAATAAGAATTCAGTATCTAAATATGTGGTTGTCGGACAATGACGCTTGAGCTAGGAACTCGCCTTGTTACGAGTATCATAGAGCATTCATAATAAAGAGAAAAAAGAGATTAATACATATCCTTAATTTCAATTACCTTTTTTACAACAAATCACTATATAGAAATCCTAGGTTAAGTGGCTAACTGTAAAACCTAGGAAGTTGGGATTTAACAGTTCAAATTATTGTTCTTTCGTCCAAAGGCATCCATCCTAGGAAACAGCAGAATTACACGATTCAATATTGTCATTTTTTTTCCATTTACGCCAAGTTTTAACTTGTCATTAAAGGCTAATTGTTATCAATATTTGACTCTTGTGCCCTAGCTTCAATTCTGTGCGTAATGTGGTACTAAAAATAGAGTTACAACCCTAATGCAATATATATATTATATAACTCAGAATATTGTCAAATCATATTTCTTTGGTTTTAGATAGCACATTGCTCTTTTTTTTTTTTTTTTTTTTGGGGGGGTGGTTGGGTGAAGTAAGCTCTTCACCTGTTAGGTTACCTTGCGAGGAAGAGCTTATAGATCGAATTAGACTCAATATGGTAAAATAACCAAACCTACTTAAGGGAGCATGCTGACTTTTCACATGTTCATCGACATATTAAAGAATACAGTACTAACCATTTTACCAAAAGCACTTTCGTCTTTAGTGACTGCATTATATGCACAAGCTCCTCCACCATCCCTCTTCTTTTGGTTTTTGTGTCTGAAAAACAACTAGGTTCTGTCTCTTTCTCATGCTTCTCCCCCTCTTTTGTGACTGCACTCTTGATGTCTCATAACTTGATTTCAGTTTATGTCGTATTTATTCTCTTTTACATTTATATGATAAAAAATGGTTGTTTTTGTTATTTTAACTATATTTAGTAAGTCATTTGGAACTGTCTGTAGTCAATGTTTGTTTATTTTCTAAGTATGTTTCCTGTGAATTGTTTCTTTCTTTTTGTGTTGATAATTCTTTTGTTAGTACATGGTTGTTTTTCTTATTGCAGGTAATCGATTTTCACTTGTTTTTTGAATTTTAGGTGAAGTTTGGTTGAATATAAATGATCTTGTAATGCAAACAAATTTGTAATTGTGTTTCTATTATCATGTTGAGTTGTAAGAGAGTATTGTAAATAACAACTACCTTATAATTTTAATTACCTCTAACTATGTAATCATATTACAAAGTTGCTTGTATTATATTATATTCAACCAAATATTCCATTAGGGTTTTGAGATAGATTTCAGCTCACTCATGCAAAAAGTGTGACAACAGGAGGATTTGTACTATTTAGTATTGAAGAACAAAGTTGAGCACCTAGCAATCATGCGAGCGATACCAAGTTGTTAAGCTTTGATGTCATTGTTATTGAGCATTTAATATAATCACGTTTCGCATTAAGTTTAGGACCAAAAGTTTAGAATAGGTTTGGGATCCAAGTTTTGAATATTGAGCTTTTAGGCTAATGTTAGCCAGGTTAGGGTGTCCATTATTTATTTTAATGGTGTTGAGCATTAGGGGCTATGGTATTGAGCATTTAGGATAAAGACATTGAACGCCAAGGTAACGTGTTAAGCTTTTGGGCTATTTAGAATTCGAGGTTGCGATATTGAATATTTAGACAAATGGTGTTGAATAATCAAGATTAGCATATTGGCCTTTTAAGACATGTTCTTTGCTACTTATTATAAGTACTTATCATAAGCATTTAGCAACTTTCAGCACAATTTAGTATCATTAAACACAATTCAGCACTGTTAAAAGTATTTGTTGAAAATACCTAGTTATATTTTCTTTAATCATTCCTCACGCTTCAGTATGTTTTAGTATAATTCAATATGTTTCAATATATTTCAGCTTGATTCAGTAATAATCACCAGTAAATACTTCTCATAAGTCGAAAAAAACATGCCCTTAGTGTAATTATGTTCAGAAGCCAAGGATAAGTTATCGGCCATTTTAACTGATAATTTTAAACATTGATGAAATCTCAGAATTGACTGCTGCACAGTCACAAGACCACAAGCCATGGACCTCAGCTGCAATCCACTTGAGGCACAGCTCATGATCCGCATTCCTTGGCTCGAATTCTGACTCATCGCAACAATCCACCCTGTTAGGCCCTTCTTCGTTTTTGGGGGAGGGGGGAGGGCTTTCATGTTGGGTTTTTCTTGCTTTTTTTAACTCAAAAAGAAAAGGTGCCTTGTGGAGTGAATTTATAACAAATATTTTAGTTGGCGAATTGATCCTTGTATTGTGTAGGTGAGTGGAATAAGATCCAAAAAATTGAATCCCAAAATGATGCGGAATGATAAACCCTATTAGTAATCCAAAGAATTAGATCATGTGTTAAGCTAAGACTCGCCTTTTGTCTTTGACTTTCCAAATTTGTGCTCAAACATCAAAATCCTAGTTTTTTACCTCCAAGAATCCATTCGCATAGTTAGTTAGGCATAACTTTTGTCAGTAAGCCAAGAACTGCAATAAGTTACGTTTCACCAAAACGAAAAAGGGGAGAGAATACAAAATGCAGCAGAGATTTGTCAAAGTCACAGTACTTGAAATTCACGTGCGCTACTGACATGGACTATCACTTACGCTTCCTCAACACAAGAAACTTAAGGAGCAACTTCAGTACTAGTAGTAAAAACAATAGTCATTTATAATAGGATCAAAGTCCTTATGCAAGTAGTATTTACTAATATTAATATTAAAAGAGATAACATTTTTATCCAAGTAGTGTAAGTAAAAATTCAAATTGTATGAGAAATTTCAGTGCTAGTTCAAGACATCACTACTTACTTAAGTAGGTTCAACAATGTCATTATTAATCATATTTTTAAGTAGAGTAATAGTACAACCGTTTGGCTGTTTGGCTAAATTTGATCTATCACTTCATCCTGCATGTGTAGAATGTGGTTCCTTATACGTACATTTGTCGTATCCTCTTCGAAAATAATTTAGGATAAGCCCTTAAAAGAAGAGCATCCTAAATTATACTTCTTATATTTCTTTTAAAAAAAAAAAAAAAACCTCAAGAAACCAAGCAAGTACTAAAATCATTTTAACAACCAACTTTGTGAAAATATAAAAATAAAACTAAATTCAGAGCCATCGGAAACATCCCAGAGCCCGCTATCCCCCCCATTTCAAAGTGGGCCAAACGCTCCAGTCGGAGCCATAATGATCCCCATAATTGAGGAAATGAGACAAATCAAGAGAATTGTCGCCTTGCATGAGATCTTCTCACCTAAAACGTATCATAAGATAGACAATCTTCTACAATAAAGTTTAGTAACTACAGAGCAACTTGTAGTTTATTTCGGAATGACTATAATAAAAAGCACTATTAAATAAATTAATCAATCGAAAATAAGCTACTTAACACACAAGAATTTGTGCAAATTAATATCACCTTGGAAATTGACGGAGAACTAAAATTGTACAAAACCTTATTTTCTTTTTGCTTCAGTATGGTCACTTCCACTCTGAAAAACCATTCTCGCCACCTTGTCCCAAAGTAAACAAAATTAGGCATATTACAATCATATGACAAAAGTGCCATATCTTGCACTGGATCGAAGTATCGACATCTAGATGAGTAAGGCCAAGCTACCGAACCAAAAAACCACAGATAGATACATGACATGTTTGGTGTGTACTGGACGATCCAGACCGTCAAAAGACAACTCAGGGAAGATGCTGAAGGTCATATGGCAGCATGTAGAGTTAAGGAACTTAGCTCTATCATTTTCCATGGCCAACCATAACAACCAACCTTGGGGAAAATATGCCAAAAAATAATAGATTTCTCGCCAACTATCATAAGTATGAGTGTTGGGTGCAACTCCATGCTACTGCACAAATAAAGCCGAGGTTTTGAAAACCGGAGCTTCCACAGCCCCTTCCATGGACCTATCATTTCTCTGCTTTCCCTACTAGGGTGCCAACATGCATAGATCGGGACCATCAATGGGATAACCCACTCCCCCGCTTCCCCACCCCCCAAAAAAAAAAAGGAAAGAAAAAAAGAGGGACCTATCACCATTCACCACTTGGTAGTGACCAAACCACCAAACATATCACATGCCCATAATTGTCTTCCCATAATTGTCTTCTTGCGAAGGCAGCCATCTGCATTATCTGCGGAGCTGCCAAGAGGAGGTGAAGATTTGGTACCTTACGTGGTCGCAATTAAGTTCTGATAGTGACCTTCCTCTTCTTCGCCTGTCCTTTGTGTTTATGCTCGTTCTTCCTTTTCTTGGATTGCTTGTGGACCGACTTCCCCAACAACGAGGGCTGCTCCTTCAGGGCAAAACTCTTGGCCACGTGACCCAGATGGAGTTTCTTCACCATGAATATCCTCTTCAGCTCACCCCGGTGGGCCGCGTATGCTCTTATCCAAGAAACAAATGCAGCCTTTGCCATCTTCTTCATCTTAGCCTAACATAAGGGTTGCATGTACATCAACTGGATGAACAAAAAAATGGCATACAACAATGTTCCTGAAAATCTTATAGTATACCTAAACAGCAAACTCTAAATTCAAACACACTTCTTCCTTTTCCATTTTTCATTTTGCTGCTAGAGGAGAGGTTATAGACTTGCTTAGTTCAAAGAGAATAAAAGCTACTTTGGAACACAGAACCAAGGCATGAAAAGCACAAGAAATATAATAATAAAGCCCAATTAAGGAGGGTAACAGTAACGTGAAATTTAACGGAACACCCCCCCCCCCGGGAGTGGTGTGGTGATCAAAATGATTCTCCTCAATTGTCTAAAGCTTAGTCTTAACATCTCGAACACACTAGGCTTACATCAGGATAACCGAACAGTCACAGTGATTTAATAAATTCAATTAGAGTAGAGGCAATAGGAATTGGTAAAAGCTACTAGCACAAGAATATGACATTATCAAAGTAAATTAGCTTCAGGGTCAGATTTCCAAAACACAAACGATTTTCTTCAATCCATTAAAAAAAAAAAGAAAATGTTTTATAAAATGCCATCCTATCACCAACATTATCATTTAATCATGATGGAAATTTCCTCTGCCATCATGCTCAACATGTTAATGGAGGCTTTGCTTGTAATGTTTAAAGTTGCCACAAAGGATATTTTTCAGCCTTTTCTCAAATTATTTATCTTGTCAGATATGGCAAATAACGTGATTGCCAGTTCAAGATATTACACATCATAATAAGAGCAAACACAGAAACCAAAAAAGCAGCTGGAAAAAATTACAACAAAAACATAGGGAGATCCCACTGAAATGGGGTCTGAATAGGTCCAAACCTCATGTATAACATATCACAGTAATAAATAAACAAAGCAAGGTGAACACGTATCACATATTCATTGTTGTACAAAAGAAAGTATACATCATCAATCAGCATATACTAGTATTCAGAATGAAAATAGTTGAAAATGAGTTAAGGGACAGAATCATTGTGTGTCCGCCAGCACTAGGACACAAGTCTAGAGAGAAGCAGAGACATCTGTCAGATATATAAGCAAAGATAGGAACCAGCATACCTCAGCCGAAACGAATGCCTCTAGAGCGTTCTGTAGACCTACTACCCATGGATGTGTTTCAACTGAAACAAGCTTCTTTGAGAAGTGCTTCTGCTTCTGACAACACAATGGGAAGCTATCCAAAACTTTTTGCAATGGATATTCCATCAATGATACACCGTGTTTTTCCAAATCTTGCAGGTAGTCCGTTTCTATGGGTTGTAAAAATAATAATGAATCTCCCCTCTGGCCCAAGCGAGCAGTTCTACCGACCCTGCATTACGTATAAAATCAGTACTAAGTTACATTTGTCCGCAAAAATGCCAGTTAGCATCATAGTTACCCATCATTTAAGCATACAGAACCAAAACACTTCAGCAGCAGCAGCAATAAATGAAACAAAATTGATGAACACAAATGCCAGGCACAGTCACAAAAGAATTAGAATCCTCCAATGCACTAGAGGAATGTCAAACTACACGAAAAAAAACGCTTTAAGTAAGGAAATTTTAATAAGTGCTCCAATGTATGCCATGCTACAAGAAAGGCAAGCGTAAGAAAATATTTAGACAGACCCTCTCAAATTAACAATGCACTTCTTTTTTTTTCTTGTCTTTTTTTCTTTGTTTTGGCCCCCGGGGGGGGGGGGGTTACACACCTATGAACATATTCAGTTGCTTCTCCAGGTGAGTCATATTGTATGATGCATCTCACTTTAGGGAAGTCCAAGCCTCTTGCAGCTACATCAGTAGACAAGAGAAGAGCAGATTTTTCTGTTTTAAAGGCTTGAAAAGTGTTTCTACGCTCCTCTTGTTCCATGTTACCATGCAAGCGGAAAGTGTTACAACTCAAAAAGAGCCGCTTCAGTTCTGGTTCTAACTCTGGACTAAATGGCCACTGGAACTCCTTTAGAAGAAGATAGTGAAAATCCACAGCATCACATGTAGAGAAGAAGACCACAGCCTGTATGCATCAAAATGAGGCCAAAATGACAAAAAGCATTGATCAAGTCAGCATTAAAAACATAAATTGAGAATGAACTTTGCTACAAGGGCCAAAAAGAGTATTTGTACATGGGTCTTTCCCTATGTTACCCTGACTCTTCATTTTACCCTACCATACCCATGTCGGACCCTCGACACTTTGGGCAAGGGTATGACACTCGCCACTTCAAATTACAATGAAAATCTACAAATTTTCTTGAAAAGAGCCGAGTCTGACACTTGGATACATATTCATATCAGAAACCCGCACCCAAGTCCGAGTAACGTAGGGCTTTCCAGTTTCCACCCTACCCTTTTCAGTCTGGGTTGGATTTCATATCTCAAAACTCGAAAGCAAGATTCATGACATACTATAGGAAGACATGCCATACAAGAGGAGGTAATATATAAACACAGAGCTACAATAAAATAAGTAGAAAAGATGACTAATGCCAAACCTTTTGTGAAGCTTCTTTCTCAAAAAGATTTTTCAAAACGGAAAGAAGAACTGCAAGCCGTGACCCACAGGGAACTGAGGGTGGAAAAAATAAAAATTAGGAGGAAAAAAATGGATCAATGACTTTTGCTACATCAAATTGCTCACAACAAATTAGCCTTGTATTCACATGTACCTTTGACATATCTTTGAACTAGCTGTGAAGGGAGATTATAATCTCCAGTTGAGGAGCCTATGACTCTTCCAATGTGTTCTGCTTCATAATCATCCTCAGATGCTACAGACCCAGAATGCTCGGGCGACAAATTTTGATGGAGCTTCCTTTCAGTGAGACCAATCATAACTGGATTTTCCAAACTAATTTTAGCAAGATGGTTGACCTTTTCATTTAAAGTAGCTGATAAGAGCAAATTCTGCCTTTGAAACCCAGAAGCCCCGGAAATCCCACCATCCAGGCCAGCAGACCTGTTTTGCCTTGATCCAAGAATATCAAGTATCTCCTGAATTTCTTTGCCAAATCCTAGTTCTAGGATCCTGGGAATAGCATCACAACAGAAACGAGAGTGAACATATTACAACCAATTATATACGACAGGGCTGGTAACCAGAGCATCAAATTACCTATCTGCCTCATCAAAAATTAACCATTGCAAATTTGTATACATGAATGATGATGTATTCTTCAAGTGATCCAAAAGGCGGCCAGGAGTAGCAACAAGTATAGATATACCTGAAAACACAGATGTCCAGCTAAGAACCGTTCATCCCAATACTTGCATTTTGACAAATCAGGCACCCAGAAGACAGACAAAATGCAGATAATCAAAACCAGCAAACCTAATGCAAAGGTACCATTAGCTTTCGGATATTATTCAGTGATTGCTGACTATTTATTGGACATCCTGATACATAAACAAATCTTTAAATGACTAGCTTGTCCCATACATTACATCAATGAATGCAAGTTGGTAATTGCACAAACTTGAGTTAAAACATAAGGATTGCATTTAGTTGGATTTACCCAGTGACTTATTGCGTACTAAAAGGTCACTAAAAGTTATGGAATTTATAGTATATGTAATGTACATTATCCCCAACAATCAACACCAAAAAACAAAAAAAAAGAAGAGGAAGAAAATATACATTTAGGATCATCAATCTTTACCTCCTAAACATCTGAAATGTTCAAACAGCTCTCTCCATTCCCCTCCAGACAATCTGTTTTTGGGCCAGAATCTGTCTTACTGTGGCACATTACATCAATATGCATTGTGATGCCATGTACAGCATCTAGCATTTCCATTTATTTGCTGAAAATCAAGCTTTTAGACTCATCCAAGCCTACAAAGATGCTATCAGATAGAACACTATCGATTAATTTGGTTTTCCCCAAGTAGTGCCTCAATAATTGGTCGAGTATATGCTTAAATTTGAACCATTCTAGTCCAGGTATGTCCATACCAAATAATCTCCCTGCCCTTCAGTAAATAGTAGCACATATACGATTAGTCTCAAATGCAAGGACAGAAGAAGTAGGAACTACAATCTCCTCCGCCAAGCATGATCATATCAGTACTAATATTCTTATGCATATAATTGTCAAAGATTTCCAAAGCACGGGCTTCATATTCACCAGTACTGGTTATCTTGAAAACCTTGTCATTACAGTTGCTGCAAGTACCTTATCCATAGCCACATACAAGTACCTTATCCATAGCCATATACAAGTACTGCTGTCATTTCTAGGTTCTTACCTATATACCAGCGGCCTTATAAATGATTGGAATAAAGATCAACACATTCCCATCTTAATGACAAGACTGGAACCACGGGATACACTATGCGACACCACCCCACAAATGCATGAGCCGCCAAAGACACTCACGAACAAAAACAGAAAAAAGAAAAAAGATTTGAAAATCCTGACTGAGCTGGACAAACAACATGCTAAGACCTTTGATGCATGCTGAGTCATTAGCAGTGTGAACCTGAAAATTTACAGTATACTTGACATTCAAGAAAGATCCATTAAGCAGGTCCACTTTAATTATTAGTGCTGTCTTCCTTTCCTCTATAAGTTCATTTTAAGTTTAATTATGTTATCAGTAGTGCGGAAAATGAAAAAAGGGGTATACACATGGAACCATAAGATACATGGGAAAGATCCGGTGCAGCGAATTCATCACAATAAAGCATATGTGAACTCCAACAGCAGTGGAGGAGCATACCTCACTAATACCAAGTATATGGTAAGCAGAAAAGGAAAAGATAAAATTTTCGTGCTAATATACTCACAGGCTCCAGAGTTGGAGTTACGCTTCTATCAGAACTTTCTAGAATAATATGCTGAGTAAGTTGTTTTTTTTTTTTTTTAATCAGGAAAAGAATAAATATATTTCATTAACAAAAGGGTGGATGCAAAATTAGCATCCTACAAAAGGCTATACACATCCTATATGCACACTATCCATAAAATCTAAAGGATCAAGAGAAGAGTAACAAAAGATCCCTTTGTCCCAAAAATAGAGACTTCATGAAATAATCTTTAAAACATTGAAGCGACATCTCCACACCCTCAAAGACTCTCCTATTTCTTTCGTGCCAAATGCTCCAAAAAATTGTATGAGGAAATAATTTGGCATTCTTCTTTTCAGCTTTCCTACCAAAAAAGCCCTCCCATGCATGCAGGTGATCCGAAATAGAATTGGACATAACCCAATAAACTCCCAAGCAACTAAAGACTAGATCCCAAAGAGCTCTTGCAAAAGGGCAGCGAAGCAATAAGTGATTCACCGATTCTACTGCAACTTTGCATAACAAGCATCGATTCACCGAGATCTTACCCCTCTTTTGAAAATTATCATAAGTCAAAATACTGTCATGGGCAGCCTCCCAAACAAAAAAAAGACACTCTAAATGGAGCCAGAGATTTCCAAATAATCTTCCATGGAAAACACATTCCCAATATTCGATGCAAAAGTAAAGAACGCACAAAGGCAAGCTTCATATAATAAGACTTCACAGTGAAGCTCCCTTTAGGATTAGGATCCCATCTGACTGAATCAAGAGAGGGTTGCCCAATAGGAATCCCATTTGGCTTAATAAGTAAGCTTAGAAGGCAGGCGTCATCCACTAAGGCATCACGAATAAAAATAGGTGACCAAATGCACAACCCAGATACATGGTCACAATATGCAGCCACAATAGCTTCTTTATTATCCGCAAGAGCATAAAGAGAAGGGAAAAGGTCCCGCAAAGGAGCACCTTCACACCAACGGTCATGCCAAAAAAAAAATAAAAAAATGATAGAGCTAGCGTCCACCTCAAAAGAAAGATGAGGAAAAAATCTATCTAAACCTCCAAAAGCTTACTCCATAAGGACCATTAGGTCTAAAAGGAAACCACCCAAGCCCCTCCTCACCACACTTAGTACAAATCACCCTTCTCCAAAGGTTGGTCTTCTCATTAATGAATCTTCATAGCCACTTACCAAGCAAAACCTCATTAAAGAGCTTCAGGTCTTTAACTCCCAACCCTCCTTCTAACATGAAAAGCTTAACAATATCCCATCTCACTAAAGGATACTTGAAATCAGCACCAAAAGAGCCCGAAAGAGCCACTTACCAAGTAAGTTGTTTCCTTTCCCAAATCACAAATGGTTAGTCAACTAATTTTGCAATTAGAGTACCACCAAAAAGAACGGAGAATCCAAGTCAACTACTGTACTAATTGCTGTCAATATGCATCCTACAAACAGTTTCAAATTTCCCCCCCATCTCCCCCCCCCCCCCAAAAAAAAGGAAAAAAATAAGACAAGAAGGTTTTTTTAGATTCAATTCAGAATCAAAAGAGTGAGAAGTAGCAATGCCATTTAACCAAAATAAGAACAGCAGAAAGGCCAAAAACTCTTGAACCGGACCCTGTTGCTCCTGGATTCAAAGAGTAGTAAGATGGCAAAGAACACTCCCTTAGCCTTTAACTGACATAAGTGTATGCATTTCGATGGCATCAAAAGCTGTTTCTCACCTTTGCGTAACCTTGCTTTTTCCTTTGACCTATTTTCACCACCCATTATGTATCCAGGCACAATCCAGTGAAATCGGTGCAGCAACTTTTGTAGAATTTCATAGACCTGCATGCATAACTCGCGCGTTGGTACAAGTACCAATGCTGTTGCCAGTATATTCTTAGTAAATAATTAATGTTGTAGTGATAACTAGATGTGAATAGCATGCTGCATGATCTAAGTTAACCAATCATCTGGTGAATGAGGACAACCGACCAGAAAACATCCATTCAGAAAACCAAATAGAGCCCAACATCCACATCTTCCAATGGTCATATAAGTTTTTGCCACATCATGAATGCTTAGAAAACAAATTATTATTAAGATAAATGAGTTGACACTTGGAAGCACAAAAATCACCGTTTCCAATATAGCTCAATAATGGAAAAAGAATCTACAAAGCATGGACAGTCATTTGATGCACAAGCAGGAAATGAGAGACAAATCTAAACACAATATCCTCAAACAAATAGCATATGAGATGTTTGGTAGACATGCATGTATAAAGATATTTGTTGAATTGCTTTTGTGCTTCTAATCCATTTCATGTTCTTAGACATTTGGCGGGCTTCAGGAAGAGAACACCTCAACGTCTAGAAACTGTTCATGGTGTTTCCCTACGAGGAAAACATAAAAATAGACCTTGCAGACACAATTTCTTCTCTACTTGAATATGTCCGAAGCACCTAATGAGCCAATGGATGTCAACGTTTGACACAGATTAGGTAAGTTAGGAAGCCAGTCGATCGTCACTCATCTTAGGAGAGAGCATCAAAGAGAAACACAGAAAAAATAGGTGCCGTTACTTCTATTCTGAAACCAAATATTACTCATTTTTATGACAATTCACTTAAACCCAAAGTTGGAGGCTGCATTCAAGCAAATCCTGCAGCTCGAAGCTTTTCTTCAAAAGAAAATTACCCCAGGGAGGATAAAAGAATTACAGATGTTTTGCAGGAGCGGCCACAAGTTTGAAAAGTCCTACATTCTCAATCTCTGATGTCCAATTTGCTAAAAGTCAACCATGGAGTATGGAAATCAGTTTACCTCAATGAGACAAATTAACCAATAGACACGAGAAGTTAATATTTCTTACACTGTCATTCCCCCTGGTATTCTTAGCACTCTCCCAGTAAGCATTTTTGTTCTCTATTGTTGTCACCTCTTTGGATCACCAAATGAAACATTTTCCAGACTCTCTAGTACAGCAAGCAAAGAAGTCTAACTGGCCTATATAATCTGAAGATAAGTCTTATTGTTGCAAATCAGAGAGCCAAGTCACCGAACAATGGAGACAACCCACACTACTGCTTTCTGGACAGGGATGACAAACGAACACTCTAAAGAAAAAACACCCAATGTATGACTTTCGAAACCAAAGCTTAAAATCATCAGTTAATTGCACAACACAGCTGTATTATCAAGAATCCCATACCGGAAGGGGGATTAGGTGTTAGAGATCTTAGACTCTTCAATGAAGTATTGCTAGGCAAGTGGTTGTGGAGATATATGAATGAGAAGGATAGCCTGTGGAGAAGGGTGATTAGGAGCAAATATGAGGATAATGGTCTTGGATGGTATCCATCCAAACCAAGTGGTGCTTATGGGCAAAGTTTATAGAGGTTTATTCACAAAGGATGAGGAAGATTTTTTCATCATGTTTCCTTCAAGGCTGGTGCCAGTTCTTCTATTTTGTTTTGGCACGACCGTTGGTGTGCAGAGGGCCCTCTCCGAAATAGCTTCCCCTCTCTTTATGTGCTTACGGTGAATAGAGATGCTACTATTGCAGATTTTTGCCAAACATGGGCCTAGCACTATTGTGTAGTCTTCTGTTTTCATCCGTGATGCTTTGGTGGATGACACTATCCTTGCCACCTTTCTCAGTAAGTTGAGTGAGATTTCACTTCATGACTCACCTGATGCGATTACTTGGAATCTCAACCCTAAATGTTTTTTCACTGTTAAATCTTAATATTTAAAACTCCTCTCTAATTCTACCTTCGCTATGGAGTCTAGACTTTTGGGGCGGTTCCGTTGGAAAATCATTTGGAAGAGTTTGGCTCCCTTGAAGGTATCAGTTTTTGTGTGGGAAGTTTCGCATGGGAGTATTCTGATATGTGATAATTTACAAAAGACGGGAATTATTTTGGTGCACAGATGCTCTATGTGCAAAGACGATTTGGAGTCTCCTGATCACCTACCACTACATTGTCAATTTGCAAGGGCTCTGTGGTAGTTATCCTTTAGTTGTTTGGGAGTCTCTTGGGTTGTCTCGAATTCTGTGAGGAATCATCTTTTGGCTTGGGAGGGTGCCTTTGGTAGGAAAGTTAAAGAGAGAAGCGTCTTATTGATCCCACATTCGATTTTTTGGGCTATTTGACGAGAGAGAAACAACAGAGACTTTGAAGGAGAGGAGACGCCCCTTCAATGAATTAAAGATATTCATTCAAGACTCTTTTTTTTGGGGATAGTGGGAACTTTTGTGATTTTTCTTTTGATGTAATTGATTTTATGGATAAATTCCATCTAGGGTGTACATAATCCTTTTGTAGGAATTAGGATGCCTGCTTGCATCCATCCCTTTGTACATTTTTCAGTTTAATATATTTTATTCTTTTTTCTTAGCCAAAAAAAAAAAAAATTGCACAACACAGCTGTCTCCCAGTACCGTTTATTAGGATAAACAAAAAGCACAAAAATCAAATGCTTCTTTGAAGATTAAGTCTCCTCTACTGTTATTCCCAGTATACCTTTCTATCTACATAATGCAAAACAACTTTGTTCAATTCATAAAGATTTCCATGTTCAAATCTTAACAAATTTTCTAAGTCCAACACGGCCCTAGGCCATTTTTGGATTCAAATTGATATAGGTCTCACATTATTTTTCATTAAGACCAACCCACAATTCAAAAAAACCCCCAAAAAAAAAAGAAATTAGAAAAGCACATACCAAAAGTACCATCAGCCCTTTGAATCCGAGGATCATATTTCTGCAAATGATGAATAATTGGAGCTAAATATGCAATAGTTTTGCCTGTTCCAGTTGCCGCATTGACAAGTCTATAATTATTACAGCAATTACAGAAAACAAAGGAACCAACATAACCCTTGAATTTTTTTAATAAATAAAAAACAAAGCCCAGAGATCTTCAAAAATCCAAATTCAGCAAAAGAAGGATACACATGGCGGCCAGATAATATAACAGGAATTGCTTGAGCTTGCACTTGGGTAGGAGTCTCGAAGCCCAACCTCTCTATCAACAACAAATTTGAAAAGCATTAGCTCAATCCTGATTGAAGGGATTGCAATCCGAATGAAGAATTTAAACGCTTGTACAAAGAGAAAGGAACCTCGAAGCTGCTCACACAAGGAAGGCTGAAGGCCGAGGCTGGAGAATGAGCATGATGCGAATATTTCTTCGTCAGTTATCTGTTTCTGTTTCTGCTCTTTCTGCGCAGCCATGGCTTCCGCTCTTCTTCTGCTCCAAGTTCCACTTTTTGCTAGGGCACAAAGTCGGGGTTTACGAGGGTTTTCCGTTCTCCCCGTTCGTAATTCAGCAGGGGTTTACCATTCATTCATGTGAAACGGTTCGTCTGCAGTTCACTTGCCCAGTCCAAATTTCCAATTCCAAATTATTAGTTTTGCTTTACATATGTGCTTAGATTGTTGAAAATATTAATCTAGGGTGTCCATTAGACATTAAAATTTGGGGTTTGCAGTATTTTGCATTTTAAAGACTGGGTTAGCAATAAATATGTCATTTAGTTTTTTTATTGTGTCAATTTTAATTTGGAATGTTGGATAATAATAACTTGTACATTGAGGATATTATACGATAATAATTCAAACTTTAACGCTGACTGTCAAAAGTCTATACTTTAAACATATTTAATGTTTTTACACCAATAATGAATTTGAAGGTGTCTTGACTAAGTGACACAAGTACATATTACGCATAGACAATTGCATGCACTTAAATACTTTTATATTTTAAATATATGCTTTTAGTGGATCTTCATATGGTGTTCATTAACCTGAAAAAAGCATATGATAGAGTTCCGCGTGAAGTGTTATGGAGACGCTTAGAAAAGAAAGGAGTGCCACCCTTATATATTCGAGTTATTAAGGATATGTACGAGGGAGGTAGGACGAGTGTTAGGACGCCAGGAGAGGTCACCAATAACTTCGCCGTTGATATGGGCCTACATCAGGATTCCGGCTTAAACCCTTTTCTTTTCACCCTAATTATGGATGAACTTACAAAAGGGATTCAAGATGCGTTACCATAATGTATGCTATTTGCAGATGACATTATTCTTATTGATAAGACCAGACAGGGAGTTAATGACAAGTCGGAGCGATGGAGGCATACGCTGGAAGTTAGAGGCTTTAGAGTAAGTAGATCGAAAACAGAATACCTTCATTGCTGTTTCAGTGGAAGGGTAGATGCGGGGGGAGAAGTCACCCTGGATAGGAGGTCGATACCTAAGATCGATAAGTTTAAGTATCTACGCTCAATCATTCAGCAGAATGGGGATATTGACGAAGATATTAACCAGCGAATAAAAGTGGGGCGGCAAAAATGGAAGCATACCTCAGCTGTACGGTGTGATAAGAGGGTGCCCCTAGGATTGAAAGGCAAAGTCTATCGAATGGTTGTTAGACCGTCTGTTCTCTATGGATCGGAATGTTGGCCTCTAAAAACGACTTAGGTTCAAAGGTTGATGGTAGCAAAGATGAGAATGATTAGGTGGATGTGTGGTTTTACGAGAATAGACTGAATTAGGAATGGAGTAATCAGAGATTTAACTAAAGTAGCTCCCATCGAAGATAAGATGAGAGAAACAAGACTCCGATGGCTTGGCCATGTGAAAAGAAGGAGTGTGGACGCTCCAATGAGGAGATGTGAGATAATCAACATCCCCAAAGGCAAACGAGGGAGTGGTCGACCAAAGAAGAGTTTGGACGAGGTGATTGGAGAGGACTTAAAAGTTGTACGTTTGACGGAGGACCTGGCTCAGGATAGGAGGCTGTGGTGGGATAGGATTAAGATCTTAGATTGTAGAGAGTCGACTCCGTAGTTGTCTTTTGGTTGCAATAGCTTAGTACTGATAGTGGTTTTTTTTCCTCGTATGTCGTGTTCATATGCAGGTAGTACTTTCTTCTGAGAAGAGACAGCGTTTGCTTACCTCTTATTGTCAAGGTATATTACCTTCCTCTGTCATATTGTTCTTGCGTTTCATAATTTCAGCATCTTATCCTTTTAATTTATCTGAGTCATTTCTTGCTATGTGTCCTTAATTTTTCCCATTAAATGTTTTCACAAAAGCTTTCTTTTATAAAATATTTTCACAAAATTCTTTTTTGTGGGTCTCTTAGAATCAGCCTCTGTACGAGTACGAATGCTGGTAGAGGTAAGGTTGCCTACAGATGGATCTCCTCAGATCCCGCGAAAGTGGGACCTACACTGGGAAGTTGTGTTGTTGTTGTTGTTGTTGTATACTATTGTAAAATTTTGGTGTAAGACTAAGTTAAAACAACTTCAAACTAGGTATTAGTATAAAAACATTAAATATGCTCAAAGTATGGGCCACCTAGCTTCCAGTGTTAAAATTGAGATTATTATTGTCCAATACCCCAAAATACATAATAATATCGTCCAATGTCCCTTTTAATAAATATATTGGTAATAAAAGGTGGGAACTTAAAATATTAATTCTCATAAAGGAACAATTGCTTGATAAAAACTGAACAAATTTAATTAATAGTTCTTTTGGTTGCAGATTTAGTTACTAATTGCTCACCCCATAATTTGTATAGACACCTAAAGTTGTTCTTTATTCTACAATTTGGCTGATTATCTTAATCAAAAAACAAAACAAAGAACCAAGAAAATAGAAAGAAGACCAGAGCAATTACTTTTTTTTGGTGCAAACTTCAATTCATACATAATATTTAAAACAGGACTATTTGGGGAAAAAAACATAAAAAATAATTTTTGTAAACATTTCATGACCAATTATTTGCGAATTCTTAGAACATACTTCTCTGTGTGTATAGTGCAAACATCCAAAACTTTTGCCATTTGCTAAGCAATTTAGGTGACTAATTATGCATGTATAAGTCACATTTACGTATGTGATAACATGATATCAATATTCAGTGGTAACTTTTACAAAATTTTTTAATTCTAGATCATTCAATAATGATTGATGACCCATAAGGAAAAAATCACCCTAACAAGACTTATTAGTCAATCAAAACATGTAATGAATCGTATTCTAAAGGTCATCCTAAATAGTTGTAAAAGTTACCCAATAGGTTATTCTGTTATACTTTATGAGATACCCTCTTGAAACCTATGAGTGACTATTTGAAATTTTTATCACGTCTGATATGTGAAAACATCATGATATTGAACGAAATATATTAAAACATGATACTTAAAATTTTTGTGATGACATACTATTCATTTGAGAATGAATTTTATTTGGTTAATAAAACTCATACCAAAGAATTCACCCTTGCATAAAGAAAAATCTTTTCCTAGATGACTTAATTAGTTACCCAAAAAATTTTACAAGTCACATATAAAGCATTCGTAAAAAGTTCTAAAAGACATCCTTCGAGTGACTCATTTAAACATCTTTTATGGGATAACATTTGGGGCCTATTTGGTGAGAAAAACTGAAATGAAATGAAATCAGGACTTGAATCCCAATGGGTCAAGTATAAAACTTGAATCCTGAACTCAGTTGTTTGGTGAAAACTGAAATGAAATTAGGTTTTAGACCTTACTGTTTGGTGAGCAGTTATGAAATGGAATAAAACCTGTTTTTATTTTTGAAATATTACATGTAATCATAAATTATAATTTTAATTTTTGTTATTTTTAAGCACCTTGTCCTGACCATTTTATGTTTGTATTTCATTATATTTATTTGTAATTAATTATTTTTTAATGGTTAACCATCATTTTATGATTTGTAATGTAGGAAGTTATTTTTTTCTATAAATAAAGAACATGAACCCATAAGTAGTTCATATCAACCTATAAGTAGCTAAAACTAAAGCCCAAAAGAAAAATTAATTTTTTTGCTTTTATTGAAATGACTATGAGATCCACTCAAAAAAAAGGGCACCAGAATGTATAGGGAAGAAACTTTTCAATAAATAAAGAATATAATGAAATTTACATAAATGAATAACAAGAAAGTAGAAAAACCTATGCAACCTACCAAATTAACCCCCTCTCCTTCTCTTCTTTCCTCGTGAGCTGCGCTTCCTATGCAACAATGGCATCCTCCATCCGTGTCAACCCCTCCCCATCCAAAAACCCTCTTCAGCTTTTCACGATTCTCCCTCTACCTCTTTGACATCTCTATCTACCCTTTCTTCTCCCAATGCCGGAGAATTGGCCTCCTACAGTGAGTGTGCAGTGGCAGGAGGCATGGGTTGGAGTGAGCGGCAGCAGGAGGCGCAGGGGAAGGATGAAAATAACCTAGCAGCACTGGGTAGTGGGCAACAGTGAGTGCGGTGGCACCAATGAATTCTTTTTGTGGGTGAGATTGCAATGGAAATGGTGAAAGAGCAGCAGAGCTAGATTCACGAAATATGGCTGGAAATAATTAAAATGTTTTTCTTTTATATTTTAAAAATAATACTAATAAGAGAGGTTGGGACCTTGATACCCCTTATAAGTGGGGGAAGTTCCTTAGGATTGAGGGAGAACTTGAAACCTAGGGTATCAAGTCCCTTTCCTTCAAAATTCTCATCAAACAATAAGGAAAAGAATTTGAACCCTCAGGTTTCAAGTTTCATTCCTGTTTTTCTCACCAAACAGGTTACGAATTTAGGGTTGGCTATATGAACATTCTAGGATAACTTATAATAAGTGAAAATATGATGATATTGAATATTAATATATATCAAGAGGTCATTTATGGTGTGACTATAGCAATATCTTGGATGACTAATTATTTACCTACACGTAGGCTAACTTCTCTCTTAAAATTAGAAGTCAACCTAAAGGCTAATTTTCAATTTGATGGATAAGCAACTTAATCTTGAAATAAAAGTCACTTTAAATGAATCATTATTTACTCTAAAAGAAATTACTCTTAAAGGTACTAATAGATTATCTTGAGATAACTTTTAACCTTAAAGTGAAAATTGTATTTAAAATTAACTATTACTCTTAAAAGTACTAATAGATTATCTTGAGATAACTTTTAACCTTAAAGTGAAAATTGTATTTAAAATTAACTATTAATAACTCCAAACAAGCTTAATGAGTACCCCAAGTAGCACATTAAAGGTAACTCTTAAAACTTGAATAATCAAAGACAAATTTTTATTTAAAATTCAAAAGAAGTCACTGTGAAATAATTCATTAGTCAAATAAAATCTTCATGAAATCATGTTGAAGTCAGGAAATTATTAAACGAAGCAAGAAAGTTTACAGGAAGCAAATATTAGAAGCGAAAACAAAGGGAAAATTGAGGACAAAAATATGTGTAACATAGTAAGTACCATCAATGTATGGTATACCCCGTGACTTAATCATATTTAATTAGTTTTCATTCTTGTATTAGTTACATGATTATGATTAATCGGAGCAGTGAGCTGTGCATTATTCTACTGTCAAACAAATCAATGCTTGATATAAGGAATTTCGATCACGGAATTTCCTTTAAGTATATGAAATATCGGATAATAATATGAAACTGTATAATTTCCTACAAATATGCATCTGTACCTGAGCGAGGCGGGAATTTACTAGGCGATATAAATTTCTTAATAACTAAGAAAAGGAATGAAATTAGTGAATCAATGCAACCCAAATGTATAGTTGATGTTGGGTCATGTAGAAAGAAAAAGCATTAGGATGAGCTTGCATTAAATTGACAAGACTTAGTAATTATCCAAAAAAATATAGATAAAAATGAAACAAATGAAAGAATTACTATATAAAGTGGGAGATGGGCTCCCAAAATAGTATGTGGAGCCTTGTGAATATAGCCACAAAATAAATCCAAAAAAAAGAAGAAAGCTCCACACTTCATCCACTTCCATCATTATCTTCATTTGTATAATGTAATCAATCCTTTTTCCACCCTTTTGTCCCCATCAAATGTGAATACCATGAATATCCAAATTAATCCATAAGCAATTCATGTGGTTATTAGGATAATATTTTCAATAAATTAGTTGTATTGCCTAATTGAATTCTTGAAAGAAGTCATTGAGATGTATATTATGGATGAATGAACAAAGTATGTCAATTTACTTGAATTGGTTCATGAGAATTGCATGAGCTTAGTACGGATTGCTTGTTTTAAATAATGTTGAAATGAAGACATAGGAATATTGTTGTCTTTTGGATTGCCGGTTGTTGCATGAGTAAAGTGACTGATGAAATTAGAAGTAAGAAAGAAGAATTGGGCGTTTGGGTTGTGCAATTGTGAAAGTTTCTACTGTAATTAGATTGAGTGTATGTCTATCTTATTTGGCTAACTTGTGCTTGAGGAATTGAGTTGGATTCTTTGTTAACTTGAAAGAAGCATAAAAATTAGAGATTTATGCCTAGAAATAGATGTGGAGCTAACTAGTGAAGGAGTAGGGTTCTAGTAAAAGAACATTTTTAGTTAAGTGTTCAAGTCAATGTTTAATGAGAAGTTAGAGATCTAAAAATGAGTCAAGTTGGTTGAATGAGCTTGGGGGATTGGTTGGTCTAAATGTCCAGTTAAGAGGTTCATGAAGCATTTGGTTTCATAAGTAGCTAATTCAAATAATCAACGGGTGTTGATTGAATTAATTGATCTTTTGTTTGAGCTTAAAATGTCAAGTTCGAGATTGAGACACATAGATGAAACAACCTCAATAATGAAAGGAAAAGGGGTCATTTGAAAGCATAAGTGTGGGAAGAAAGTGTATAACATAGGTACTTGGGGTTTTAAGGTCAAATGAGATTGGTCAAATGAGATTGGTAATGTTCATAGGAGTTGCTAACTAATTTGGTTAAAGCAACTCTAGTTTGTATGGAGCTAAAATTACATTCAAGAGGTAATGATTGAACGACAGCATACTTACATAGTAAAGGAGAACATTAGTATTTATTTGATTAAGTGAATGATGGTAAAGGGAGGAAAAGCCCGTTGAGACGTTTCCTAAATGAAGATTTACAATGTTAGTCCGTTAGTTTATAAGTTTTTGAAATTGAAAGTATATTGTTATTATAAAGTAAAGATTTATAAAAGTGAATTCTCATGAACACAAAACTTAAATTTAAGTCTTACAAAAAGAACGGTCGTAAACTGAGCTTTAAAAGAAAATACACAATTTTTACAGGTATGTTATTGCTTGTACCCTTCAAAGTTATCAAAATTTATATTTTTCCAATATTACTAAGTTTTATTCGGCCGCTAGAACCTTAAGAATCCATTTTATTATTCATCGTTCAATGCAATGTTCAATGTTTAACATTCAATGTCCAATGTTCATTTTTCAAAGTTTCTGCTAGCAGAATTCATTATTTGGGCCCTTATTGTTAAATGGAAAATTCATAGTTCATTGTTCATTGATTGCTAATTAATTTCATAGTCAATGTTAAATGCAGTGTTCCTCAAAGGATGTTTAAAAAACATAGTTTTAACATTGCGCCCGCGCTCACTGACTCCTTACAAATAGTTACTGACTGTACAAATGTAACGTATTGGGTCATAGCTCATTTTCCCATTATTTTGTGTTTTCAAACTGATTTAGGGAAGAAGAGGCAACTTAAAGTTAAGCCAGAACCTGGGGAAGCTAAGGATCAAGGAGAAGTGGGCCAAGGCAATGATTGCTAATTCTTAACCTAGCTGGTCATTTTGGAGAGCTTGGAACCCGACTTGTGTTTTGAGCACTACTGAAGTCATAATGAAACGTAAATACATTTTGGACATAATTAGATTGTTATGTTATATCTACTTTGGAATGTTTAATAACAGTGTTACAACATGTTTATGTAAGTATTGTAACTAGTGGATACTACTCATCTAATCGACTCTACGTCTTTATCTGCAACCTTATCCCTATGGGACAACAGTCATGCCTTAACTTAATGGCACATTCTGCTGATGCATAATGCATATTAAGAAGGGTGTTTAGAAAGTGATTAAGCTAGGGCGTTACAGAAGTTGTATCAGAGCCAATTTAGAAATTTGAATGACCAGATTAAGTCGTTATTTGGGGCCTAGATTGTCGAGGCTTTAGGTATGTTGAAGTAAATGAGCAAAAGTTCATAAGACTAAAGTTGGCTGTGTAAGGAATGAATAAGTAAGCCATATGATTGACTAAGAGGTGTAAGTTTTTATAAAATGTGCACAGACAGGCATATGTATGCTTACATCAAATGTTTGCCTCATTCATATGTATACATATTGTGGAAGTTGAAACTATTTTGTGATAATAACAAATGGTAAGGTAGGACTCTTTTGAAGTGACACCCCCTGGAACCCTCACGATCCCCAACTTCCCCCAGAACCTCCCCAAGAAAAAAACCGTTTTCCCATGCCGCCATCTGTCATAGGGTTGCCAATCAATATAGAGGGATATAAGTCTGACTTATTATATATACATGCTCCACTAGAATACAGACGCATATTGGTATAACATACCAATTTTCTTATATATGGCTGAAAGATTTGAAATACCTCATACTCACATCGACTTCAACTAAGAGGGTAAAATCTAGACCTTAGACAAAGTTCCTCATATTTGGTTCTCTAATGTAGCTTATAAGGGAGGGGCATGATAAGACCATCTTTCTAATGAAGCCATATATTGCCATAACTGTCATTTGACTAAGAAATTTTGTCAGTTTCTTGAGGTACTAGGCCCGCTCTTCTATCACTTTTATTATTGGACCAACGACCCCAAAGAAGATACATATGAAATTCCATCTACCATTGCCGACTTCGTCTATGCTCTGAGCGTAATCGTTCTTTATGAGAATGCTTCTCTAAGAAAGTTCATGTAGAAGGGACATGGGAAGCTGATCTTTTTCATCATGCCATACTGCACCCAGGGTTCTATCACTTTCGTGACCGGACCAATACTCATAGAAGGTGAAATTTTACCACTGTCGACTTCATAAAGGCTCCGAGAGTAGTTGTTCTTTGCAGGAAAAAGTTGATCAGTAGGTTAACAATTATTGCTAGATAGTGTGTGTCCTCTTACGGAATAGTTTACTATCCAGGCTTGTTAGCCCAGCAGTTTTTGGCCGCTTGTTATGTATTAGTTATTTCTCGTTATGTTTTATCTTAGCAGCTTGTTGAATACTATATGTTGCCTATTATGCTTTATGCTTTATCTTGGTTGTTGTTCCTTAATTAGGTTTTCAAGTCCATGCATTACATGTTCACTAGGTTAACACACACACACACACACACACACACACACACACACACACACACACACACACACACACGTGTGTGTGTGTGTGTTTGTGTAGAGAGAGAAAGAGAGAGCGAGAGAAATAGTAGGGGTAGGTAATCAACAGTAGAGTTTTGATTTGAATTGATTTGTTTGTTTCAGCTGTGATACAGCAATGTATGTATAACCTAATTCTATAATAGGCCAAATCAAAAGGATACATGCCTTTATCTTTATCAAGGAAGGGGATTTTTTGTATTACACACACACCAAAAAAAAAAAAAAAAAGAAAGGTTGATGAGAGTGTGGGGAATGATCTAGGTGCGGCAGGCTTCTCTATTTAGAAACAACCTGAAAATCAATTCATTATTATAAGGGGTGCTCATTGTTAGAATGCCTACAAAGCAAATCAAATGATAAAAGGAAAACTTTGTGAATAGTTACTACACAACCATGGAAAGCAAGAGATAATCTCTAATTGAACGACCCACCAGATCAAAAGTAATTGGACCCGGCAAAGAAGAATCTCGAATTGTGATTGTATGCCATAAGTTAATGATTATATGTCATCACAAATGTTTGAAACCTACAAGGGTCTAAAGGATAAATTTTGGAAAGAGAAGGAACTTGCTTAACTGATTTTTTGTTTTTTTTATAAAAAACGTTCTTAAATTACACACTCTATACTTGTGTGCAATTTTTTTAAAAAGAATTGACACATGAACTATCTCACTATAAGCTAACATGAGACAGTCTCATACCAGAATTTATGAAAATATTATAACCTAATATATTGATGATCATGATACAAAATGCAAATGTTGATGGCCAAAAATGTAGATGTTCATGGCAAGCATATTAACCTTTTCGCATGTACATTAGTGATGATACAAAAATTTGTGATCATCAGTTAGAAACAGCTCCTAGTGCTCCTACCTTTAATGAGGATTTTTATTTTCATTAATACATGGCCATCTTAAATTATATTATTTTTTTTTTGGCAATTTCAAATGATATTTCCTCTAAACAACATAAGCCTGTAAAATCTGAAATGCTTAGATTTGTTTTAAAGTTCAAATTGTCTGAAAAATTACTATGTAAAAAGGTTCATGAACTATTAAAAATAAATACCCTTAAGGTTTGGATCATTAGGAGCAATTTGTTAAGGTCGAGTTATTGGCTTCTACAATGCCATAGTTTATTTATTGTATTCCAAACATCCGCTTCATTTTATTTTCTTTCTATTTCTTTAATGGATATCTCAAATTAAAAACCAACACATATGTGCTAATTAAGACTACAACAAAATAGAATAGAGTTTTTGGTCCATAAAAATAGAATTGATGCTAAAAACAAAAAACAAGTGGGAAAAAGAATATCAACATAACAAAAAGAACCAAAATATACAAAAACCGAGTTGGGGGGGCTTGCGCTCATGGCAATAAGTGCAGCATGTGCCTCTAAATTCTGAACCACTCTCTATCTAACTTCTGAAAGTGTACTAACATTAGTTACACCCCCTTTTTTGGGACTATTTTAGGGAAGGAGGGGCCATCTTAATTCAATTGATGGTAGAGCCTAAAGAAATTGTTGCTTGCGGAGTGGAGAACTGTTTAAGCTAGCTATGAGTTAGATGTCTTGTGAGTTGTGAGTTTTACGATCTCTATCTACCCCTTTACTTCACTGACTCCTCCATTGTTTGTGTGTGTGTGTGTGTGTGTGTGTGTGTGTGTGTGTGTAGAGAGAGAGAGAGAGAGAGAGAGAGAGAGAGAGAGAGAGAGAGAGAGAGCAAAAGAGAAAGCGAGAGAACCAATCTTTGATCTGCCATCAAACTTTTTACAGCAAGTTAGTATTGCTCTTTATAGAGACAGAGAATTGCTATATACTAACAAGTTTGGTAACTCTATATGAGTTTAGGTATTATCATATAAGGAGAGAGGAAACAACTCCGAAGCAAGAAAGAGGGACAAGGATAAATCTAGAAATATAGATGAGTTGATGATGCTAATGTTTTACCAATGCAACCTCTGTGATGAAGACTCATATTTGCTAATTCCTACATTCCATTTATTGATTCATTTCCTAAATGCTTTTACTTATACATGCATCCTTTATATCGATAACTCATTATTTATTATTTGGGCATTTGCCTTATTTATTAAGTTAAAATTGATACACTGTGCAGGGGAGCAGATTTTGATGATGGTGATGATGATTCGACTAGGGATGGTGATAGTGATCATGTGACAGATTCTGATGGTGGTGATAATTATTTAACTAAGGACGGTGATCATTATCACGATGGTGCTAATAATGAAGATGATAGTGGTGATGATTGTGATGATGTTGCTGTCGATGAAGACAATAGCGGTGGTGATGATGATGCTCTTGATGAAGGTAGTAGTGGTGATGATGATGAAGAAGACGATAGTGCTGATGCTACCAATCATAGTAATAGTAGTGATAGTAGCCCAGCGATTGATGAGGATCTTACAAAAATGCATGCTATTTCCAACGCGAACATCAATTTTCAATAGGATAAGGAATCTTTGAGCAGTTTTCCGACGGGTTTTTGATGGAATTTCCAACGGAGCCGACAAATTCTAACAATGAAATTTCCGACGGAATCCGTCTAAAATACTGTCGGAAATCTCTTCCGACAATATGATTTTCCGACGTGATTTTATTATAAATTCTGTCGAAATATGAACGCATTTTTGTAGAACATCGTAGTTTTCTTATATATAGCCAAAAGATTTGAAATACGTCCTATGAACTGTGACTTCATCCAAGAAGCAAAATCTACATGTTAGAGAAAGTTCTTTACATCTGGTTCTCAAGTGTAGTTCATGAGGGAGGGGCATAGGAAGACGATCTTTTTTATGAAGCCATATGTTGCCTTGGTTGTGATTTGAGTAAGAAATTTTATCAGTTCCTAATGTACTCGGCCCACTCTTCTATCACTTTCGTTATCAAATCAACAACCCCGGAGAAGGTGCGTAAGAAATTTCGTCCCCCATTGCCCCCTTCATGAAGGCTCTAAGCATAGTTGTTCTTTATGGGAATGCTTCTCTAAGGTAGTTAGTGCAGAAGGGGCATGAGAAACCAAACTTTATGATCATGCCAGAACACACCTAGGGTTCCATCACTTTCATGAACAAACTAGTGCCTCTGAAGAAGGTAAAGTTTCACCATTGCCAACTTCGTGCAGGCTATGAAGGCAGTTGTTTTTTACAGG
>JAKOGI010000643.1:75000-140000 GCA_029747015.1 Carnegiea gigantea
AGAAAAGCAAAAAAAGGCAACAAGGGACGATGGGGTGGCCCAGTCACCGTGCCAGAAAATTGGCATAGTGTGGCCATGCCACCCTAGCGCGGGGTGGCCGTCCCACCCAGCTACCGCTCACTAGCCCGATTTTTTCTATTTAAGGCCCCTTCAGGTGTTTTTGTTCAGGGGCCTCCTGACTCTCCTTTGGCCATTTTTTGGGAGCTCTTAGTTTAGGTTTAGCCATAAAATCCCATTAGGGGGAAAATAATTTAGAGTAGATAACTGTATACATTATACCAGATTTGGATTTTGCAGTTGATGGCTAAGTTTCTCTCCTCTCTTCCTCTTTAATTTCATGTTTCTTGTTTTGTTTTATAGTTTGTTAACTCTTTCTTTGATTTGCTTATGGATGCTTAGTTTCGACTAAGTTTGTGAGTTTTGATTGTAATTAGCCTCTTGATGGCCAATTGATTGTTGTTAGGCCTTTACCCATCTTGTTTATGCTAGAATTTAGGATTTTTTTCTCATGCCCACTACGTGTTTGATGAAATACTTGAAAGAGCTTTCATCTGTATTTTGGGGTGATTAATCTATGCTGAAAGGTGAGGTTAATTGTCTAATGTGGGTAGAGAAAATAGCAGAGATTCGGACATGAAAATAGTTGCAGTTGCTAGCTTGGTCGAGGGTTATTAATCTTGTAGTCTAATTGAACTAACCTCATGAAAATAGGTGGTTAGAACAATTAGACTAGCCTATTGAGCCTTGAGAGAGGACTTGGGTGAACTTTATTGATACAAAGGATCATCCTTGAATATTAGCTTAACTTGGATAGATCAGGGTGTAACTCGATTTGTTAGTCTACCTTAGGTTTAATTATAATTGAAATCTTCTTTGTTTTAGTAGTTTAGTTGTATTTTTCTTCATCTTTGATTTGCCTAGCTTGATACACTTGAGTAGACTTTGGTAATTGAAAATACAACTCCCTGCGGACAACACCCCGAGTACTCAACGATGCACCTTGTACTTGGGGTTTATAAATATTAAAACTTTTTCTCTAACAAGTATTTGGCACCGTTGCTGGGGAGTTGGCACTTCTCAATATTGGAGCTTACTTGAGTATTCGAGACTATACCTTTATTTGAAAAAAAAAATCAAAAAACAAATTGAAAAATGTTAGTTTTCCACTTTCCTCAGTATGAGCATGAACTGTTTTGGAGATATTTTGACAGATTACATTCTTTTCTTGCTTATTGTTGCTACTATTTGGATAAGTGGGAAATTTTGAGTATAGTCAATGAGGGTGTGAATTATGAGACCCATGCTCATCTGGAGCATTGGGATTTTTGTGCCTATGATGTTGATGAAGCTTGGGATTTACTTGAGTGGTTGGCTTGGGATACTTATGAATTTGAGACTAGCTGTGTTGATTCTTGCATCTGCTCCCATTGCGTCCCTAACTATGCCGCTCCTATGTGCGAGCATTGTAATCGTTCTGATCACGACAGTAATTCTTGTCCTTATTATATTTCTGCTGATGGTTTTGCTAGGCTTTCCAGCATGATTGAGACAATGAATGAGCAATAACTTAAGTTTACTAACTTTATACGGAAGCATGACCTATCACATGAGACTGACCCTAGGTTTCTTCCCTTGAGCCTAGTGTCAACTTGTGTAATGATGGTGAGTCTTTTCCTACTCTAGAGTTAGGACTAGAGGAAGTATTTAATCCTCCCTTGACTACTTTACCCCCAGTTGCTCTGTCCTCACCTAACACCCTTAGGAACAACAATGCATCTATCATGACCTTCCCTGATAAACCTTACCCTTTAACTCAATCGACAGGGTTTGGGGTGGGTGAGATATTTAGTATTGATATTAGTGTTGATGAGGAGGATTCCTGTTATGGGTCAAATAATATAGCTATTGAGGAGCATGATCCTAATGAGACTCTTGTTGGGAGGTCTGGTGTGGATATTGTATTCACAGTTTTACCTAATCCTGATCATGATGACCATCTGTCCCCCGATCCCCTCGACATTTTTCATGTTTCTCCCTCATGTTCACTACTCTCCCATTCCCCTGCATGTTACAATTGGCTATTTGTTGATTCTTATGTTGTGCTCGAGGCGAATAAGGTCGACTGTTTTGAGACTCAAGGTACCTTTAGAGGGTATAACCCCTCCCTTGATCCTTACAATCTGTACCTAAAGCATTTGCTTGGAAAAATCATGTTGATTATTGCCTTTGACTATTCTACTGATTTTTCCAAGGGATTTGATAAGTTTTAGGACAGTACTCACTATCATTTTTGGATTCATGTTTTTATGCTCTTACTTACGTCCATCTGAATTGCATGCTCAAGTGTTCGATAAGCTCTTGCGAGCTTTGACAGCATCCGATTTGGTAGCTCAGATCTTGAGAGATGAGGAGTGGTTGATGCTTCTCAAGCCTCCTATGGCACCATTTTAGTGAGGCTTAGTTTGGGTACAGTCAATACCCACCCTGGTATAATCGCTCTAACTCTTCGCCTTTCTTTTTATTTTCTTTCTTTTCTATTGTTTAGTTGTGGATATTATGTTGCATAGTTGTGGATATTAGGTTGTACTTTTGTGGTGATCATTTTTAGGTGATACTTGGGAATTTGTTGAGCCAGTTGATGGCTATGATCACCTTTTGTGTGCCTTTATACATAGTTGTGGTTTTTGTATATTTTGGTTTTTTTTGTATAAATGTATTTTGTTGATGTGGTAGTTTCTTGGCTCCCAATGAGGACATTGTGAGATCTAGGTGCGGGGGAGGAGAAGCTACACTTCAATCTTTTGAAAAAGGAAAAGAGAGGAAACATTTTTGAAAAAATATAAAAAATAAAAAATTTTGTTTCTGACTTATTTTTGTGGAATCCTGTACTATTTTGACTGATTTTGATCCCTTATACCTTAGCTATTAGCTTATACATAAGTAAGTTATTCATGATAGATTTCTATCCTAAGTGTGTCATTCTTGGTTCCAATTCTAACTCAAACAGTCTATTATAACTGTGTAATCCAGTCCTTGTGTACACTTCATCATTATCTTATGGTTTTAGTCTTCCATGATTGGCTCTCCTACTTGTCTTTGTGCACAGCCACTTTTGTTTCTTTTTTTTTTTTTTTTTTTGCTTCACATTCAAAAAAAAAAAAAGGAGAGAGAAAAAGAGAAAAATAAAAAAATAAAATTTGGAATGACAAGTATCTCTTTGAGGCAGACGCCACTGGCTGTTACCCTTTGAGGCAATACTGCTACTGGAAAAGCTTGCTTCCCTTATTAATAAGTCAACAATATAGCATGTGTCAGTTAGGTGGAAACAAGTTTGATTTTGATAAGATTAAGTCCTAGGATGATGATACACTTACACACCAAGTACTAGGATGGATTCTAGGTTTTGATGTACAGTGGGGTGAAAAGTTGGTGCTTTGATGTCATATATGTGGATAGAGAGTCTTGATATGTACACTCTGTTTATATACAGGTTAATATATTTGCTGCATTGGTGATTTGGTTGGTTAGAATGTATACAGTTTTCCCCCTTGTATAGATATTTATGCCTTGTCTGTATATCGGTTTTGTTTTCTCTGTTTTCCTTTCTCCTTTTCCACTTATTTTTCTTTTTCAAGATTTTGTGGGTATATCTTCTGCAAACTCTTACAAGACCTCACTCATCCACTTGGGCGAATCAAAGGGTTTAAAGGGCTTGTTGCATACGCTAAATGCAACCGTGATTCCTACAAAAGTGAGTTAGGTTCTTATGTTAGTTTTTCATTTGTTTTGCTCCAGGAAGAGCAAAAGATAGGTGTAGGGGTATTTGTCAGGCGATAATTTGTAGTATTTTACGTGCCTCTTTTACCTAATTTTTAGCTCGTATAATAATATAATCTTTGGGATTTTTACTTATTTTTTTACTTTTATAGGTAATAACATCAATCGAACAAACGTCGCGAAAAGGAGCGAAGATGGACAAGAAAAGCAAAAAAAGGCAAGAAGGGATGATGGGGTGGCCCGACCACTGTGCCAAAAAATTGGCATGGGGTGGCCGTGCCACCCTAGCATGGGGTGGCCTACCACCGGGCACGGCTGTGCCACCCCACTGTTGTTTGCTCGGCCAATTTTTTCTGTTTAAGGCCCCTTGGGCGTTTTTGTTCGGGGGCCTCCCGACTCTCCTTTGGCAGTTTTTTTGGAGCTCTTAGTTTAGGTTTAGCCACAAAACCCCATTAGGGGGTGAATAATTTAGAGTACTGTATATATTGTACAAGATTTGGATTTTGCAATTGATGGCTAAGTTTCTCTCCTCTCTTCCTCTTTAATTCATGTTTTTTGTTTTGTTTTCTAGCTTGTTAACTCTTACTTTGATTTGCTTATAGATGCTTAGTTTCGATTAAGTTTGTGAGTTTTGATTATAATTGGCCTCTTGATGGCCAATTGCTTGTTGTTAGGCCGTTGCCCTTCTTGTTCATGCTAGAATTGAGGGATTTTCTCTCACGCTGACCACGTGTGTGATGAAATGTTTGAAAGAGCTTTCATCCGTATTTTGGGGCGATTAACCTATGTTGAAAGGTGAGGTTAATTGCCTAGTGTAGGTAGAGAAAATAGCAGGGATTCAGATATGAAAATAGTCGCGGTCGCTAGATAGGTCGAGGGTTGTTAATCTTGTAGCCTAATTGAACTAACCTCATGAAAATAGATGGTTAGAACAATTAGACTAGCCTATTGAGCCTTGAGAGAGAGCTTGGATGAACTTTATTGATACAACCGATCATCCTTGAATATTGGCTTAACTTGGGTAGATCAGGGTTTAACTTGATTAGTTAGCCTACCTTAGGTTTAATTACAATTGAAATCTCCTTTGTTTTAGTAGTTTAGTTCTATATTTCTTCATCTTTGATTTATCTAACTTGATACGCTCGAGTGGACTTCAGTAATTGAAAACATAACTCCCTGTGGACAATACCCCGAGTACTCAACGATGAACCTTACACTTGGGGTCTATAAATATTAAAACGTTTTCCATAACACTCGTGCAGTTTTTGAATCTCCTTGACTTGTTAATTGGCATCTGTACTGGGCTTCTGATCAAGAGGGCATGGCGTCAAGTCTAAGGGAGTTATTGGGTCAATCCCATATACTACCTTAAATGGTGACAAATCCGTTGCTTTGCTAGGGGCTCGATTATACGCAAACTCTACGTGTGGTAATAGGAGGTCCCATGCCTTCTTGGATTGAGGCAAAATCAAAGTCCTTAGGAGTGTTCCCAGGGTTCAATTTGTTACCTCAGTTTGTCCATCACTCTGGGGATGACACATCATATAGTACTTGAGTTTTATCCCCAGTTTCTTCCATAGGGTGACCCAGAAATAACTTAAAAACTTAGTATCTCGATCTAAAATAATAGATCGAGGAATACCATGCAGTCTAGTCACTTCTTTAAAATACAGCTCTGCAATATTAGTAGCATCATTAGTTTTGTTGCAAGGTATAAAGTGAGCCATCTTCGAGAACCGATCTACCACCACGAATATCAAATCCTTGTCCCGCTATGTTCTAAGTAAGCCTAGAATGAAGTCCATGCTCACGTCTACCCAGGACTTGGTTGGTATTGGTAACTATGTGTGTAACCCTTGTGGGAGTAAGTGACTTTTAGCCACCTGACACGTTGCACACCGCTTCAGTAGGGCTTATACATCCTTATGAATCTCGGGCTAGAAATAATGCTCTTTCAAAATGGTAATAGTTTTATTTTCACCATAATGACCGGCTAAAGAATAGCCATGAACTTCTTGAATTAGAAGCTCCCGGGTGCTGCATTTAGGTATACATTGGCATGTATCTTTAAACAGAAAACCTTCCTGGATCAAATAATCTTCTTTGGGGTTCTTTGACATACACCATAGAGCTCCCTAAAGTCTTCACCTTCTGAATATAATAATTTTAGATGCTCGAAACCCAAATATAAGCATCTAACTGGAATAGTAATAGATATCTTCTCGATAAGGCATCACTGCCTTTATTGAGCTTTCTTGACTTATGCTGAATAGTGATATGGAATGGTTGGAGATACTCGACCCATTTGGCATGCCTAGAGTTTAATTTGCGCTGTCCTTGAATGTACTTCAAAGTCTCATGATCAGAATGTAATATAAACTCACTGATTATAAGATAGTGACTCCAATGCTCTAAACAACAAACAATGGCATAAAACTCTTTGTCATAAGTCGACTATTTTCACCTTGAATCGCACAATTTCTCACTAAAGAAGTTTGCCTTCTTGAGTAAGAACTCCTCCGATATTGATGCCAGATGCGTCGCACTTGACCTCAAACACTTTATCAAAATAGGGAAGAGCTAACATTGATGTTTGCATTAGCTTGTCTTTCACATCCTCAAAGGCCGTTTGTGCCTTAGGGGTCTATCTAAAAGATGTGTCCTTAAGCACTTTGGTCATCGGCACCATAATGGTGCTGAAATTCCGAATGAAACGTCAGTAAAAGGAAGCGAGTACGTGAAAACTACGGACATCATGTATACTCTTCAGCGTGGGCCAACTCCGAATTGCCTTGACCTTAACTACATCCACCTCAATACCTTTGTTAAGTCATAATTTATCCATGTTCTTAATAATTAATTTGATTATATTATACATATTATTTTATCTAATTTACTTTATTTTATATATTTTTAGGTTAAGCATTAATAAAGAAAGAGGAGAAGAGAAGACGTCGAAGTTCGGATTTTATTTACTGAAGGATTTTTATAAGCGAATTTATCAAGTTTGGTCTAAAAAAATAATGAATTATGAAAAATATTATTGTCATAGTGATTCATTTGGGCTAGGGTTACAGGGTCACTACTCCTAATTAAAGAGGAATTAGAAGACTTGGAGAAGAGGACATCCTACAATAAAAGGAAGTCCTAGCAAAGTCATGATATAAAAAACACCCGCGCAGCCTCCTCACTTCCTCATCCCACCATGGCAGCTCCTCCACGTCCAATCTCCTACCCCTCACGCATCATCACGGCAGCCCCTTCTTATATCATCATCGCCCCCATCATCATCATCAATCATCATAATCATTTCACATCTCTAGGCATCACACAAAATCCCTCATCATCTCACACATCATCCTCATCATCGATTACTATCATCATCTCACGGCTAGTATTGTTCTGGTGGTATTTTTTTCTATTTTTATTTTATTTCATTTTTTTTAGTTTAGTTTAGTCTTGAACATGAAGTCTTTAGTTAATTATTGTGATTTTATTTTTAATATGAGTGAGTAATTTCCTTGTACCTAGTATAATCTATTTGAAACCATACTAAATTAATTATTTTGAAACAAGTTTTATGTTTATTGTCTAGTTGATTTTTATTCATGATTCTATAACGATTAGTATTTATCGTTTATGATATTCGCATTAGATTAATTAGAACGCATGCTAGTTAGTTTAACACGAATTTATATGATAGTTTAAAAGGCTTTAGTACGTAAAAGTTATAGTTTTTTACGTATAAGTGTCACCCTAATTAATCATAGATGGCTCAAACCCATCTCTTTTAATTAGGTAATCATTATAGATCTTTGTTAAATCAATTTTTGGTAAATTGATTACAAGACGTTAGATGATATTTTTCTAATACTTAATGCTCTAGTTTGATTAAATTCTTACGGTGGTGCTAGGGTTATCAAAACTAGTAGGGTTTAGATTAAGGCTGAACTTAAATAAACTATAAATAAGAAAAAACGGGGAAGATCTACTAGTGCGTGTCTTTTACAGTCTAACTCATAGATAAATCAATTTGTGTATTGATGATAAATATTAATTTACATGATGGATATAGATTATGCTAAGTATTTTTCATAAATTTGGTATCTTTGATAATTATTTGTTGCTTTTTAGTTAATTTCTTTAGTTTGTCAATTTTAATTCTTAAATTTATAAGCTTTAATATAAATTTCGTTTACCCACCCAAAAGAGTAGTATTTTAGGAGTATCTTAGTGATTTTAGATTGCTTATATTTTGGTTTTTAGTGTGATTAAAATTTTCAAATTTATTTTCTATTCTACTTTGCCATTTATTTATCAGTTTGTTAGAAATTAAGTTAAAAATAGTCCCTATTGTGTTTTTCCATGTTTTATTCCATTTGACAGTTTATATAGTATCCTAATATACCTCTATTTAATTTCAGAATATTCAGAAATTATTTGATAAGTTTTCAGAATTATTTCGTGAATTGGAGATGTGCAGGTATTTATTTTAATAAATCTAAAAATTACGTTTTTAATTTTATTTAATATTTTACGGTTTTATTAAGTCTAGAAAATTATATTTTAAAATATGGGTACTTTTGTTAGTTATTTTCGTAGTTGTACTAGTGCAGTTTATTATTTCTCTAATTTTAGATTTTATTTTCTGTTTTAATTTCCTATAGTTAATTTCTTATTTTAATTTTTCTGAATTTAATTACATATAATTTTGGTGATATAAAGTTATAAAATTGTAGAATATTAATTTAGATTACTTTTTATGATTTGTAATATTAATTTTCTGCTTGGTATTTTCTATTTTAATTTTCAGTCTAATATTGTGTGATTATTTCTCTTTTTATTTTTCCAGAATGTTTAGGATAGCAATTTACTATTTTTATTTTCAGAATTAAATTTAAAATATTTAGGGGCAATGTTAAGTAATATTTTCATATTTTTACTTGTTTAATTTGATTTGTTTTAGTAATATAAAGAGAAAGTAAAATAAATTAGAGTAGTAAATTTAATTAGATTTACACTAGCTTACTATCATAATATTTCCTCATGGGATCGATCCCTACTTTCTTATGCTATAAATTTTATTTATAAATCAAAGTAGTGGTTGCATTTGTAGCTCTATGACAAGCTCTACAAATTTAGCGCCGTTGCTGGGGAAAGAAAATAAAATCGTTAATTTGCTTCTATTTAATTTTGCAACTTTTATTGTTTTGTTTTTATTTTTGTATGTTGTTTTAGTTTATGAGATTAACGAATGGTCACATGATCGAAGAGAAAAAGGAGTATACGTTTGAGGTATTTGAAAGTAAAGTAAGTGATTTTGAATTTGTAAGTTTCGAATCGGTAAGTTGTGAATATATTAAAGTTGAGATGGCTACTTTATGTGAACTTGCTGCACCTAATTTGGAAACTCAATCTTTATCTATTGCTTATCCTGTGTTAGACCGAATACTGAAATTGAACTCTGAATTTTTAAACTTACTGCCTAAGTTTCATGGATCACTTGGTGATGACCCATATCATCATATTCCTGAGTTCATTATTACATGTTCGACCATGCAACCTGAAGGTATCACGCAAGACCAAATTAGGTTGAGAGCCTTTCCTTTCTCACTTCAGGATAAGGCCAAAGACTAATTATATTCCTTACCCCCTGCAACATTCACTACATGGACCCAAGTTCATAAAGCATTTTTAGAGAAATTTTTTTCCGCATCTAGAATTGGATCCATTAGAAAAGAAATATGTAGAATTAAACAAATGAATGGGAAAACTTTCAATGAGTATTGTGAACATTTTAATAAATTATATGCTAGTTGTCCCCAATATCAAATTTTTAAACAATTGTTGATTCAATATTTCTATGAAGGTTTATTACATATAGATAGAAATATGGTGGATGCTACTAGTAGGGGGGCTTTGGTTAATAAGGCTCCAGCTCAGGCTAGGGAATTGTTTAATATCATAGCGCAAAACACTCAACAATTTGGAACCAGGGAACCCTAGTTTAGGAAGGTCAATGAGCTTAGTTAGGTCCATCTGTAGAGACCTAGTTGTATCAGATTACTGCTATACTGAACAAACTCGTCACTGGAGGAGTTCAAAAAGCGGTGGTGTGTGGTATTTGCTATTTAGGGGGACATGCTACTGATGCGTGCCCTACACTTCAAGGGGGTGATGTGAATGTAATGTTTTCTAACCAAGACCCAAGGAAGTATGACCCACACTCCAACACTTATAATGAAGGATGGAGAGACCACCCTAAGCTTAGGTATGGACCTAGGAAGAACCCCCTAATTTTTGACCAACCATTACATCAACCATATGCTCCAGATAGAACAAATTTCCTTTTAGAGTAAGTCATAAAAAAAATGGATGACCAGAAAAAGAGGTTGACACTAGGTTTCAGAACATAAAGATGACTCTTAAACTGGTCCAGGAGAGACAAACTATTACTGATGCCATAATTAGCAACCTCCAGGTCCAAATACAACATAGATTACCATCTCAACCATTCCAGAACCCAAAGGAAAATGTGAGTGCCATGACACTTAGAAGTGGGAAAGAGTTGAAGGAACCCAGGAAGAATAGAGAGGTAAAGTATGAAATAGAGCTCAACAAACCTGAACCTAACCAAGACCAAGACACCACCTCTAATGTTAAGGAAGTAGGTGAGCATAAGAAGGAACCTTACAAGCCATTACCACCTTTTCCTGGTGGACTGAGAGGGAAAACCCCTAAGGTAGATGACGTAAACCAAGAAATCTTAGAAACATTTAGGAAGGTAGAGATCAACATTCCTCTCCTAGATGCCATAAAGCAGGTATCTCGTTATGCCAAGTTCCTTAAAGAGTTTTGTACTGCAAAACGTAGACTGAAAGGGAACAGAAAGGTAAGTGTGGGAGAAAACGTGTCTGCTGTTTTCCAAAAGAAGCTCTATAAGGACCCAGGTGTATTCTCTATTCCTTGTAAAATTGGAAACCTCTCCTTTGAGAGAGCTATGCTTGATTTAGGGGCTTCCATTAATGTGATGTCTACATTCATTTATGACAAACTACACTTAGAAGAGTTAAAGAAAACTGATCTAATCATTCCGTTAGCTGATAGGAGTAATGTATACCCAGATGGAGTTTTAGAAGATGTCTTAGTCCAAGTCAATGAGCTGTTTTTCCTACTGACTTCTATGTATTAGACATGGGTGATGCATGCCATGATGTTCCCATATTGCTTGGTAGACATTTCTTAAAATATCTAGGACAAAAATAGATGGATATGCGGGAACAATGACTATGGAATTTGATGGTGAAATTATTAAATTCAATATTTTTGATGCTATGAGATTTCCTGCTGATGTAAACTATCTGTATGCACTTGATGTGATTGATGAATTATCCCAAGATGTTTATGAACTGTCTTATGATGATGAATTGTTAACTGTACTTACTCAAGGTTTGGATCAGTTTGTGTTTAATAATATATCTTATCATATTAATAATGAGTTAGTGGGTAGCATAGAGTCTTTGTTGCAATTGTATGTAGTTGACAGACCTAGGAAGCTAGAATTGCCTAAAAGTCACACGAAGATACTACCCTCTCGCATTTCGCCCCCTAAGCTAGAACTAAAACCATTACCTAAAAATCTTAACTATGCTTATTTAGGAGATGATGAGACCTTACCTGTTATAATCTCTAATGCACTTACATCTGAACAAGAGGATAAACTTATTAGGGTGCTTAGAGAACATAGTGAAGCGTTAGGGTGGACTTTAGCAGACCTTAAAGGACTTAGCCCTATATTATGTCCACATAAAATCACATTAGAATTAGATGCTAAGCCTAAGCGATACGCTCAACGAAGACTAAATCCACCTACGATAGAGGTAGTTCAAAAAGAAATTCTTAGTGGTTAGATGCTGGACTTATATACCCCATCACTGATTCTGAGTGAGTTAGTCCTATCCATGTGGTTCCTAAAAAGGGGGAAACAATAGTAGTGCAGAACTAGGAAGGTGAGTTAATACCTATTAGAGTCCAAAGTGGTTGGAGAGTGTGCATTAACTATAGAAAGTTTAACAAGGTCATAAAGAAGGACCATTTTTCATTACCCTTTATGGACCAAATGTTAGAGAGATTAGCTGGGAGGTCATATTATTGCTTTTTAGATGGCTATTTAGGTTATATTCAGGTCCTTATAGCTCCTGAGGATCAAAAAAAGACTACTTATACCTGTCCTTTTGGCACCTTTGCTTTTAGAAGGATGTCGTTTGGTCTATGTAGTGCTCCTGCTACATTTCAAAGATATATGATGAGTATTCTTTCTTATTTTATCACTAAAATTATAGAAGTCTTCATGGATGATTTTACTATAGATGGTGACTCATTTGATGAGTGCTTGCATCGTCTTACGTTAGTACTTAAGTGTTGCATGAAGACTAATTTGGTGCTTAACTTTACAAAGTATCATTTCATGGTGGAACACAGAGTAGTTTTAGGTCATGGGCTTAGAGGTTGATAAGGCTGAAGTAGAAATCATTCAATCTTTGCCCTATCTACAGTGTGTCAAGGAGGAGAGGTTATTTCTAGGTCATATTGGTTTTTATAGGAGATTTATCAAGGATTTTCTGAGATTGGCTCTCTTTTATGTGCTTTACTTGCAAAAGATGCTTTATTTGATTTTAATGAGGATTGTAGAAGAGCTTTTGACCAATTGCAGTTGAAATTGACCACCACTCCTATAGTACAACCCCTTAACTAGGCCCTACTTTTTGAACTGATGTGTGATGCTAGTGATAAGGCAGTAAGGGCAGTCTTAGGTCAAGGAGTAGGGAAGGTACCTCATGTGATCTATTATGCTTCCAAAACTCTAGACCCAACATAGTGTAACTACATACTACAGAAAAGGAAATGTATGCTGTTATTTTTGGTCTAGAAAAGTTTTGTTCTTATCTGTTGGGTGTTAAAGTTGCTGTTTATACTGATCATTTTGCTATTAAATATCTGTTAAGTAAGAATGACTCAAAACCTAGATTGATTAGATGGGTCCTACTACTGCAAGAATTCCAATTGGAGATTAAAGATACACCAGGGGCTGAAAATTTAGTAATGGAGCATCTAAGTAGGCTAAACAATGGGGAGAATGGGAATCCATTAAGTGATTGTTTTCTTGATGAGACTTTACATGCTGTCATTAATAGGCTGCCTTGGTACGCTGATATGGTTAATTATATAGTAACCAAAACATTTCCTATAGACTTGTCTAGAGCCAAAATGAGAAGATAAGAGCTTAATCTAAATATTATGTTTAGGATGAGCCATATTTATTAAAATTTTGTGGAGATCAGATTATAAGGCGTTGTGTAGATGACAATGAATTTCATTTAGTCTTAACCTGCTATCACTCTGCTAAAAGTGGGGGACATTTTGGACCCAAAAGAACGCACACAAAGTTCTTGAATGTAGATTTTGTTGGCCTACTATTTTAAGGGATGCCTATGAATTTTGCAAAAGATCTTAAGCATCTAGAAGACATGCAATTTATCTAGAATGAATCAAATGCCTCTGCATAATGTGTATATTTGTGAGATTTTTGATGTATAGGGTGTTGATTTTATAGGACCTTTTCTCCCTTCTATTGGTTTTACTTACATTCTTATGCTTGTTGATTATGTATTTAAGTGGATTGAAGCTGTGGCTACTAGAGCTGATGATGCTAAAACTGTGGTGAAATATATTAAATCTCTCATTCTGTATAGATATGGAGTTCCTAAAGCAATCATCAGTGATAGGGGATCATATTTTTGTAATAGAGCCTTGGGTGCTTTACTAGCCAGATATCATATAACTCATAAGGTGTCCAGTTGATATCATCCCCAAATAAATGGTCAAGCTGAAATCTGCAATAAAGAGATTAAGGGCATACTAGAAAAGGTTATTAGACCAGATAAGAAGGATTGGAGTCTTAGGTTAGATAAAGCTCTCTGGGCCTATAGGACTGCATAAAGACACCTATAGGTATGTCACCTTACAGGTTAGTTTTTGGTAAAGCATGTCATCTCCTTGTAGAACTAGAAATAAATCATATTAGTTGTAAAGTAATGTAGTCTAGATTATGACCTAGTAGGAAAGGAGCGTAAGTTGCAATTACAGGAATTAGAAGAGACTCGCCTGGAAGCCTACGACAATTCAGTGATCTACAAAGGTAAAGCGAAAGCTTTTCATGATGTTAAGCTTAGTAGGAAAGAATTTCAGGTGGGTGAAAAAGTATTATTATTCAATTCAAAATTAAGACTCTTTCCTGGTAAGTTAAACTCTAGATGGCTAGGACCTTTTATGGTAGTAAAGACTTATCCACATGGTGTTGTTGAGATTAAATTTTTTGCTACTAACAAAATTTTCAAAGTAAATGGTCATAGGCTAAAGCACTTCTATGAAGGAGATCAGGTATGCTTAGCAGAGGATATTCGACTAGAGGATCCATGAGCTCATTTGCATCGAGCCAACAACAGTAAACAAAGGTGCTCGTTGGGAGGCAACTCGACATTTTTTAGGGAAGTATGCATTTAATTCTACTTTTATCTTCATTATTTTTATTTTTTTGCATGCATTAGGGATAATGCATGAATTAAGTGTGGGGGGGTACATCCCGCATTTAGTTCCTGCAAGTATTCGTTCTTGTAAAAAATAAAAATTTTTTGTGATTTTATGATAAATAATGCATGAATATGAGTTTATGCTAGGCTTTCTTGCTTAAAATTTTTTTCTTAGCTATTTTTTGCTTATTCTTCTATGAGTGCAGACTTCTGAGCATGCTAACTATCATTCAAAGAAGTTTGAGTTGATCCTCATATATCTTCGTAATGACTAACTGTCATGATTATCCTTCTTATTTGATCATGTTATATAGCCGCTTCAGAGGCAATAAAATGACTTAGTCCATTTCCTGAACAATTGAATTAGTAGAATAACTCATTAAAATTGTGCCTTTTCTTGTCTTTAAAAAAAGGGAAAAAAAAAGAGAGAAGAAAAAAAAGTTAGATTACCGACGTGGGTAGGAGTAGGTGACTCGGCACCTTTTCTCCTTAAGTTTAGGTATCAAATTGAGCCTTATGTATGGAGTAACCCATGATTAGGAGAGTCATGCCCCTTTTTGGGCCAATCTATAACTTGTACAAAGCTAACAGTCAATAAATAAATAAAATAATGATGAGAATAAACTGTTAACTCCGGCACCTCTATTCGGGTGAGTGTGAGATAGAGAGTGTTTAATTTCAAAGACCCTATATAGGCCTTGAATATGTGTGCAATTGGAGCTTGAAAAAAAAAAAGGAGAAAAAATTACAAGGCAAGTTTAGAATCAATTTCAATAAGTTATTCCTTCTAATTCAATTGTCTCTATAGCCATACCGTATTTTGATTTTTTTATCGTAAACTTTTTTGACCTCTTAATCGGTGTACGCGTGCTTAAAAGAGATGAATGATTATTGCTCTTGTTACTTCATTAAAGAAATGTTGTGAGACTGATGAAGAAACTCTTTGATGGTAGTTGAATGTTTAGTAGTTATTGACTTGTTGGAAGAAAAACTAATTAATTTTGAATAAAATTTTTTTAAAGCAAGCCAATGCCTAGAATAAATATCATATTTATGCATGACTTTATAAGAAAGGAAGAGGGTAGTTCTTAGGTTGAGTCCCAGATTTCTTTGTACAACGACATCCAAAGTCTAAATGGGGGAGAATTTGTTCAGTTATAATTTATGCATGGTTTTAATAATTAATTTGATTATATTGTATATATTATTTTATCTAATTTACTTTATTTTATATATTTTTATGTTAAGCATTAATAAAGAAAGAGGAGAAGGAAAGATATCGAAGTTCGGGTTTTATTTACTAAAGGATTTTTACAAGCGAACTTATCAAGTTCGGTCAAAAAAATAATGAATTATGAAAAATATTATTTTCATAATGATTTATTTGGATTAGGATTACAAGGTCACTACTCCTAATTAAAGAGGAATTAGAAGACTTAAGAGAAAAGGACATCCTAAAAGAAAAGGAAGCCCTAGCAAAGTCATGATATAAAAACCCACGCAGCCTCCTCACCTCCTCATCCCACCACAACAGCTCCTCCACGTCCAATCTCCCACCCCTCACACATCACCACGGCAACCCCTTCTCATATCATCATTGCCCCCATCATCATCATCACTCATCATCGTCATTTCACATCTCTGCGCATCACACAAAAGCCCTCATCATCTCACACATCATTCTCATCATCGATTACTATCATCATCTCACGGCTAGTATTGTTCTGGTGCTATTTTTTCTATTTTTATTTTATTTCATTTTTTTAAGTTTAGTTTAGTGTTGAACATGAAGTCTTTAGTTAATTGTTGTGATTTTATTTTTAATATGAGTGAGTAATTTCCTTGTACTTAGTATAATCTATTTGAAACCATGCTAAATTAATTATTTTGAAACAAGTTTTATGCTTTATTATCTAGTTGATTTTTATTCATGATTCTATAACGATTAGTATTTATTGTTTATGATATTTGCGTTAGATTAATTATAATGCATGCTAGTTAGTTTAATACAAATTCATATGATAGTTTAAAAGGCTTTAGTGTGTAAAAGTTATAACCTTTTAGGCATAAGTATCACCCTAATTAATCCTGAATAGCTCAAACCCATCTCTTTTAATTAGGTAATCATTATAGATCTTTATCAAATCAATTTACTGGTAAATTGATTACAAGGCATTAGATGATGTTTTTTTAATACTTAATGCTCTAGTTTTTCTAATACTTAATGCTCAAACTAGTAGAGTTTAGATTAAGGCTGAACTTAAATAAATTATAAAATAAGAAAAAATCAGGAAGATCCACTGGTGGGTATCTTCTACAGTTTAACTCATGGATAAATCGATTTATGTGTTGATGATAAATATTAATTTGCATGGTGGATATAGATTATGCTAAGTATTTTTCATAAATTTGGTATCTTTGATAATTATTTGTTGCCTTTTAGGTAATTTTTTTAATTTGTCAATTTTAATTCTTAAATTTATAAGCTTTAATTTAAATTTCATTGACCCCCATAAAAAGCAGTCTTTTAGGAGTGTCTTAGTCATTTTAAATTGGTTATATTTTGGTTTTTAGTGTGATTAAAATTTTCAGATTTATTTTCTATTCTACTTTGCCATTTATTTGTCGGTTTATTAGAAATTAAGCTAAAAATAGTCCCTTTTGTGTCTTTTCATATTTTATTCCATTTTACGGTTTATATAGTATCGTAATATGCCTCTATTTAATTTCAGAATATTTGGAAATTATTTGTAATTTTTCATAATTATTTTGTAAATTGGATATGTGCAGGTTTTTATTTTAATAAATCTGAAAATTATGTTTTTAATTTTTATTTTACGTTTTTACGGTTTTATTAAGTCTAGAAAATTATATTTTAAAATATGGGTACTTTTGTTATCTATTTTTGTATTTGTATTAGTGTAGTTGATTATTTCTCTAATTTCAGATTTTATTTTCTGAATTTAGTTACATATAACTTTGGAGATATAAAGTTATAAACTTGCAGAATATTAATTTAGATTACTTTTTGTGATTTTTAATATTAATTTTCTGCTTGCTATTCTGTTTTGATTTTCAGTCTAATATTGTGTGATTATTTCTGTTTTTATTTTTCTAGAATACTTAGGATAGCTATTTACTATTTTTATTTCCAGAATTAGATTTAGAATATTTAGCGGCAATATTGAGTAATTTTTCCAGATTTTTACTTGTTTAATTCTATTTGTTTTAGTAATATAAGGAGAAAGTAAAATAAATTAGAGTAGTAAATTTAATTAGATTTAAACTAACTTACTATCATAATCTTTCCTCGTGGGATAAATCCCTACTTTCCTATGCTATAAATTTTATTTATAAATTAAAGTAGCAGTTTAATTCGTAACTCTACGACAAGTTTTACAACTTTCAGCAGTCATGATATATCCCAAAAAAGTGACCTTATTAGTGAAAAAGGAACATTTTTTGAGATTCCCGTATAGCTTCTCACGTTCTAGCACCATCATGATCTCTGTCAAATGATTTTGGTGCTCTTTCTAGTCTTTGCTGAAGGTTGATATGCCATCAAAATAAATGACAACAAACTTGCTGATATAAGGTTTGAATACTTGATTCATCAAACCTCATAAAGGTGCTCGGTGCATTTGATAAACCGAATGGCATAACCAACCACTCAAACATTCCACCCTTCATCTTGAATGCGGTCTTCCACTCGTCGACTTCTCTGATTCTTATCTGATAATAACCGCTTTGAAGATTAATCTTGGGATATACCCTCGAGTCATGTAACTCGTCAAGCATATCTTCAAGTCTCGGTATTGGATACCTGTACTTGATAGTGATCTTGTTTATAGCTCGCCTATTGACACACATACGCATACTCCCGTCTCTCTTAGGCACGAGAAGTGTAGGCACGGAGCACGGGCTAAGGAATTCCCAAACTAATCCTTTAGCCATCAACTCTTTCACTTGCTTCTGAATCTCAAAAGTATCCTTTGGGTTCATTCAGTAAGCTGGTTTGTTTGGAAGAATTTAACCAGGTATAAGGTTGATATGATGCTGGATATCCCGTTTTGGGGGTAATCCAGAAGGTATCTCTTTAGGGAGCACATGACTAAATCATTTGAGTAACCACTTAGCTATTGGATGATTTGGTAAAGGGGATTCTGATTCTTCCTATGAGGCTAGAATCCACTCTCTGAAAGCTCGAAATTTATGGTAAGAGGCTTTCCAAAGCGGCTCACTACACCCAAATAGCAAATCCGATCTTTCTGGTTGTTTTTGTGGTTTGTGTTTGGAAAGTTCGAAAGGAGATAACGACACCAAAGTGACCTTTTTTCCTCCTCTGAAGAAGGAATAGGTATTCAGGAACCCATTATGCATCACTTTTCTGTCAAACATCCAAGGACTAGCCAGTAAAGTATGACAAGTATCCATCGGGATCACATCGCACCAAATTTCATCTTGATAATTCTTCCCGATTGAAAATGAAATCAAACACTGGGAATTGACTTGAAGGCCTTTGCTTTGATTCAGCCACTGGATGTTGTAAGGGTGAGGGTGTGCCGTGGCCTGGAGGCCCAATTTCTCAATCATGCTCAATGATACGATGTTAGTATAGATGCCTCCGTTAATTATCAATGAGCATACTTTTCCTTCAATGGTGCAGCAGGAACGAAAGATGTTTTCCCATTATTCATCCTTAACCCCTCATTGGTTGCTTAGTACTCTTTGAAGTACTAACATCTCTCCTTCGTCTGCAGTTTCCTTAACTTCCTCCTGTTCTTCTCCCAGTTCTTCTTCTTCGTTCTCTTTGTGTTCTTCCTCATTATCTTCCTGTCTTATTGCATCCCATTCAGCAAGAGTAATTATCCTTCAATTTAGACAATCAGATGCAATATGCCCAAGTCTCTGACACTTGAAACAGTGTCGATTACAAGTTGGAAATTGATATGGATGTTCTTGAACGGGTTGTAGCCGTGACTGGGGATATGGCAGTCATGCTGGTGGTTGGGTTCTGTGAGGAGTTTGTGGCACAGGGAAAGACGGCATTTGTGGTTTTTGTCCAGGAAGGAAATTCGAACTCCCCTTGTTTAAAGGTTGAGTTCGAACTGGAGGCTTTGAGAAATCACATTTGAATGACTTGTTTCGATGTTGTTGTTCTAACTTATGAGCTAGTACGCATACTTCATCAAACGTGGTGTACTGCTGTAGTTCCATAATGTTAGAATACCTAAGATCAAGACCACCCAAGTACCTAGCAATTGTTCACTCTTCAGGCTCCTATATGTCACACTTGATCAGGAGCTTTTCAAATTCTCTTGCAGATTCTTCAACAGATAGATTCCCCTGAGTCAAATTATGCCACTGAGAATAACTGTCCTCAATATACATTGCAGGAAGGAACCTGGACTTCAATTTTGATTTCATCTTTTCCCAGGTTTGAATCTTTCCTTTTCTATTCCTGGCTCGCTTAGCACAAAGATTTGTCCACCACAGGGATGCATACTTTCGTAATCTAAGTACAACTAGGTTCACTTTCTTATCTTGTGGAATATTTTTATAATCAAAGATACGTTCGACATTGTGTTTAACCAATCCAGAAATTCTTCAGGATCTAACTTTCCCTCAAACTCAGGAATTTCGACCTTAAAATCATTAGAGTTACGGGGCATTCTCCTAGCTTCTCTGACTCTTCTTAGAGGTTCTTCTTCACTTGATGAACTAACCAACTTACTTGCTTCTCCTTCGCCATGAACAGATCCAGTTGGACTTTCATGCATTTTCTATTTTTGTTTCAAAAAGGCACCAAGCTGTTTTTTCAAGTACTCATTTTAGGCTTTGAGTTCTTGATCACGTTGAGCATCCTCTTTGATTTTTCTTATCAACATCTCATTTTGAGCTGAAAGTGTTCGATAGCTCTTCTTGACTGCTTTAAATTTTTCACCTAAACTTACACTAGTACTCATCTTGCAACTAGTTTGTGTTTGGCGTTCTGGTTTTTTTTTTTTTTTGGTTGGGGAGCATGACAGAAAAGGGGGAAATGTGTGGGGTTGATTTCAGGCCAAAGATGAAACTTGGCTCTAACGCAAATATAATGTATCATACTGTAAAGAAAAGGAATGAAAGAAATGCTCACGTTTAAGAGGGAAAGAACGTGGTTTGGCGTGAGGAGAAAAGAGTGGCGTGGCTAAGAGAGAAACATGAATAATTGGAAACTGGAAAATCGATAGAATTGAAATGATTCTTAGATACCAATTTCACCACTAAGAATTATTTCAGAGCCCTTGATCTCTGATTAGGATACAAATTTCACCACCTAATTAAGACCAACACTCACTTGACCACCACTCTAATTGGCCGAGTTAGAGATAAGCAAGTAGAGAATTCAAATAACAACACTGAGGAGTTTTAAACTCAACTTCAGATTTCAAATTCGCATCCTTGATTACAAAATGAACTATTTATAATGGCACACCTAACCCTTTCCTCCCTCACTAGGTAACTTTTAGGAGGTTACTTAATGATTAGGAAACTCACTAAGTATATTTACTTACCTAGATTACATATTTTGTCTCCAAACTATGCTAACCATGAACAAAGAGCTTAATAGCTAGCAAAATGATTAACTAAACTCTTTCCTTGATGATCCTTGGCTGATTAATCATGTTTTCCTCCCTAGAAAGGACTTCTCCTATGGCTGCCATATGAAAGAACAAGGCTTGTACATGTATGCCACCTCATGCCATGGTATTCGAATGCTATCTTCCAAAATGGCTTATTCTTCTTAATCCACATGGCACTTTCTCAATGAATGAGTCACATAGTGATAAGCATTACTAGGTAACCAAGTAAGCACAAAGGTTGGGGAACAAAACCCACCTAAGAGGGTAAACCCTCTAGGCTAAGAAACCGGCTGTGAAAGGGCTCATGTGGCTCGGTTTTTGCTCCTATTGAGCCACTTCATTTTGATGAGTGATCTTAGGTGTCCTTCCATAGGGGAAACCTCAACATGTCAGCAAACCCCTCCATTTGAGAAATCTGGATTTGCACATCATTAGGAGGCTCAATTAGCCTAATTAATCCAACCGTGCATTCTTGGGCGGCAAACGGACTACTTGATTTGTTGGGCTTGCCTGGATGACTTCGCTCGTGTTTGTTAGACTTTGCTTGACATGTGGGCTTCTTGACATCCTAAACTAACTAATGAAAAAAGAATTACACAATTTGGAGGTCATTTAGTTAAGAAAATAACAAAAAAAAGACCGGGTATATGTGGTGGAATTAACTTGGCTACTGTCTCATTTGAAGCTTGCAAAACGCAACTTGTTCCTTGGACTTGGACTTGGTTACTTGAACTACCTTAACTAGAAGGACTTATTGGGGATGTGTCAGGTTGATTTCCATCATATATATATATATATATATATATATATATATATATATATATATATATATATATATATATATATATATATATAGACACCACACACACACACACACACATATATATATATATGCATGTATGCATCATACATACATACATACATACATACATACATGTGTGTGTGTGTGTGCGCGCGCGGCGTGCGTGTGTATATATATATATATATATTTATATATACATACACACACACATACACACACACACACATATGTGTGTGTGTGTGTGTGTGTATATATAGAGAGAGAGAGAAGAGAAGAGAGAGAGAGAGAGAGGAGAGAGAGAGAGACACATATATACATATTATACACACATATATATATATATATATTATATATATATATATATATATATATATATATATATACATAATATATATATATATATATATATATATATATATATATATATATATATATATGTATATGTATACGTATACATACATATACACATATATATATATATATATATATATATATATATATATATATATATATATACTATATGTATATGGTATGTGTGTGTGTGTGTGTGTTTATATATATATCTATATATATAATATATATATATATATATATATATATATATATATGCATATTTATTGATGTTTACATAATATTATTTACGGATGAGGCAACAAGAGCAGGCCAAGATAGATATCGTTTTCAAAAGAAAAAGAGTTGATCTTCCTAAGGATAATATAATCAATGAACCTAGTGTAGGCAATAATACTATGCCAGTTGACAACTGTGCCCTGCGGAAGATGAGGAGACCTCAATTCCTCCAACTGGTCTTTTAGATACATCAAGCATTATTGCCATTAATAATATTAATAAGCCTTTACAGAGACCCTGGAAAACGAAAACAAATTTGGGAATACCCATCTAAGTCGCGTGATGAAATTCAAAGAGCTTATATAAGGACAGGTCCTTATCAACTGAAGCTTTGTGACTTTCCCAAATCTGGACTAATCGCTCATCCTTGACGAATTCAAGCTTCCTGGTGTGCAACATGGTTAGAATATGGTTGGAATATTCTCCTAAGAAAGATGTTCCTTGTTATTTATTTAACAGGGAAAATAGTCCTTCAGGTTTTAAAGCGTTCACTATTGATGGTCTTATATCTAACATTTCAAGGATGTGCTGTAAGAGTCCATGATGGGAGAAAAGACTCTCTAAATCATGGCAATTTTATTGAACTTGTGAAACTCTTGGCTTCTTATAATTCAGATGCTGCCAAGCTTATTTTGGGGAATTCTCCCAAATATGCTTCATATACATCTTCTGATTCTCAAAAAGAGATTTTAAAAGTTTTATGGGAGGAAGTAAAAAAAGTAATTCGTGCTGAGATTGGTGATTCAAAATTTTGCATTATTGTTGATGAAGCTAGGGATTTTTCAAGTCAAGAGCAAATGGCAATTGTTCTGTGATATGTTGACAATAAGGGCCTTATCAAAGAGAGATTTGTCAGTATCGTTCATGTTACAGACATTTGGCCAGCAACTTTAAAAGATGCAATTTATTCTGTTTTGTCTTGTTACGCCTTTGACATTTAAAATATTCGTGGTCAGGGATATAATGGTGCAAGCAATATGCATTGGCATTGGTTGCTATATCAAAAGAAGTTAGGCTTATGTGTAAATTTTTTCTCAACTGACCACTATTATGAATGTTGTGCTAGCTTCACACAAGCGCAACGATGAACTTAAGGATGCATATGCCGATGAAGTAGCATACTTGATAGATAATGATGAGCTTGAGGCCAGAACTGGTCTTAATCAAATTGGTACTTTACAATGACCTGGAGGTACATGATGGAGCTCTCATTTAAGATCTATTTCAAGTTTAATAAAAATGTTTAGCTCTGCAATTGTTGTTCTTAGGAAACTGATTGACGAAGAAAGGACTCCAGCTCAACCCGGAGGTGCTGATTATGCATATGAGACTATGACTTCTTTTGAATTTGTTTTTATTATGCATTTGATGAAAGAGATTATGAAGATTACAAATATACTTTGTCAAGCTTTACAGCGTAAGTCATAAGATGTTTCAAATGCCTTACATCTACTCTCAAACACAAAAGTGATGCTGCAAAATTTACGAGATAATGGACTGATTTTTCTTTTTGAAAAGGTGAAGTCATTTGTAAATGCTGCAATGTTGATCTCCCTGACTTCGGTTCTACTTATATTAAAAGACGAGGCCATGCTTACCATCAACTTGATCAATTCACAATTAAGCATCATTATAGAATTGATAAGCATCATTATAGAATTGATATCTTTTATACCATGACAGATTTTCACATGCAAGGGCTTAAAAGTAGATTTAATGAGAATGCTATGGAGCTACTTAGATGGACTTGTGTATTAGATCCTAGATATGAGTACAAGGTTTTCAATCTTGAAGATGTTTTATAGCTTGCCTATATGTTTTACCCTCATGATTTAACAGAGGTCGAAAAGGAAGACTTGAGAATTCAATTGCGTCATTATGAGGTTAAGATATCTAGGAATTTAGAATTCAAGAAACTCTCTACCATTCCTCAATTGTTTTGCTGGTTTGTAGAGACAAGAAAATATGACATATATCCATTAATCTGCAGATTGGTCCAGCTTGTTCTTACACTTCCAGTATCTACAACAACCACAAAACGAGCTTTTTTAGCAATGACCATTTTAAAGACAAGGCTTAGGAATAAGATGGGGGATGATTTTCTTGAAAACTGTATGTTAATCTATATTGAAAAAGAGATAGCTAAGAAATTTGACATAGATTCTCTTATAGATGAATTTCATGATCTAAAGGAGCGACGGAATCTTTTATGAGTATAGTTGTATTGGCTATGAGATATCTTATTGATTTTTTTAAAAATATTTACTTGTCGATCAGACACCATATATATATTTTTATTGTCTAGAAGATCAGTTAAAAACACTACTATTGGACTATACTCTTTAGCGCATTTTCCTTATTTTTCATCAATTTTTTTTTGACAATATAAATTATAAAAGGCACCACACAAGTGATTTGGCCCCTCCTCATGCAAAGGTTGAGCCTCGCCCACGTCTCCTTTCCTGTAAGAACTGATTGAATGCATACTAGACTCCTAGTAGAATCCCTTTTATGCTTCAAAGTCGTATGCAAAGAGTGGACCAACATCATCAACAACTCATATTTCATCAATCTTCATCTGGTTGATAGATCCAAATATCACATCCTAGGATTCACTCAGAGTCATTATCATTGCTACTTCCTGTCGGCTACGGAATATGATCTTCAATCTGACGCTCATTCTACTGCAACCAAGTTGGATGTGCATGCACGATGTAATGTCTCAAATGCTACACTGCCACTGAGCATCATAGGCTCATGCAATGGCTTGCTTTGTTTATCCTTTCTCTTTAATCAGCACTTGGCTCTATTCAACCCATCTGCATCTTCCATCAAATTTCTCCCTGATATTAGGAAGTTGTATCAGTCTCCATTTCTCAGTTTTGGTTATGATTGTTGTGGAGAAGGTTGTAAGATTGTGTCGATTCCAATTGTACATCTAGAGAAGGTGATCCTAGAGGTGTTTCTTTGTAGTCTTGAACCAATTCATGGAGGAAGGTTAACATTTTCTCCTCGAAGTTGTCGATTGACACTGTGATGGACTAATTATGGTACATTTATGACAAGAAATTGCATTGGATTGTTACTTATAATGATGCTACTTATGATATATCCATTGATCTAATGACGTATAGGGAATGGCTAGTTTCGATATATCTAGTGAGGAGTGGGGCGATTTTCAGGCTCTAAAGATTACCAAATCACAAAAAGGGGAAGTTGTAGTCCAACCCTGCGATTTGTGGGTTTTAGACCAGTATTTGTGCCTCTTTAAACAGTTATGACATTACAACATGTTTAATTCCAATGTCGTTCAAGTGTGGATTGTGAAGGAATACGACATGAAAGAATCTTGGACCAAATTAGTCTAGATTAAGGAGTATGAAATTGCGAAATCACTGCGGGATGCACTATCTTTTTTTAAAAAAAGTGGTAGCAGAATTTTATTCCGAAGTTGAAAACTTGGACTATTTTGGTACGATAATACTCTACATTTGTCAAAGGAGATTGAAAGCATAGAGACTTAAATTAGATCAAGTGAAACTACATAACGTTAGCCTTTGTGCTCTAAGTCTTATTCCTATCCCCAAAAGCTCTTTGATGGCCCCTGTTAGAGCAAGTTAGTCATGCCAGCTCATTAGTCACACCAACTTAGCAAAGTTTGTTAGAAGATTCTGCTATCTTTTAGTTTCTTTTCTTCTTTCTATTGGCAACATACAAACTGTGTATATATATTGCCTTATGTATCATTTTCCAGATTGATTCCTAATGAAAATTCTGATGAGAGATATTCTCTTTCTTTCTCTCCAAACTTTTCTTGTTTGATCAATCATAGCTTCAATGTCAACATGGTATCAGAGCCGTATAGTCTTTGAAATGCATTCATAGTTCTCCCTTATCTTTGAGTAATTTGTTTTTGCTTTACCAAAATAATTAAGCTTTATCACATCATTTTGGTTTTTCTTGCTCTTCCATCAATTGGCTAGGTTCTCAAATGGATCAAGCCTTAGTACATTCTGAGATTTCAGAGATTTTTGATCCTATTTTTCACAAGAATGCATTAAGATTTTATAGAAATTTGATCTTAATTCATAATCTCACTAAACTTTTCCAATGGCGACACCAAATCCTAAAGCCACAAGCATTTCAGCTGAAGATCTTGCTGAGGCTTGCTTTCTACATCCTTTTTATCATCCTGTGTCTATTGCTTTCGCTTGGAAATGGCTTCAGACTATGGAAGCTTTCAATGGCAATTGATCTCAACTAAGAGGAAGCTGTACTTTGTTAATGGCAGTCTCATAAGACCTTAGCCTACTTCACCAGATTTAAAGAAATAGACCAAATGCAATCACATGGTAATGTCCTAGATTTTAAATATTTTAAGTAAAAAATTGCAGATAGAATCATATATGCATGCTGGGTAAATATGGGTGGAATTAGAAGAAAGATTTGGCTAAATTAATGGTGTGAAATTATATCAAGCCCAGAAAGAAATATGTACTATTAGCCAAGGTACGAATGACATAGCATCATATTTCACTAAAGTGAAAAGTTTATGGATGAGTTGGATGATCTTCATAAGATACCAGTCTGTAGTTGTTCTTCTGTTGAAAAGATGCTCAAGAGAGAACAAGATCAGAAACTATTATAGTTTTTAATAGGGTTGAATAATGATTAGAATGTAATTAGAGGCAATATACTTATGATGAATCCTTTGCCATCTATTAGTGAAGTTTAGCCTATGTTAATTTAAGAAGAAAAGAAAAGAGAGATTAGGTTGACTGGACATGTTTTTGCAAACTCTGCATCTCTTGTTGTTGAGGTCCATAGGTTGAATCAATTTTATTAAGGAAAGATGGAAAAGGATGAGGGCAAGTTTGATAGTGTTCATAAGAGATTTGAAAAGGTTGAAGGAAAAAGCTCCAGCTTATTCTACAATTACTGTAAGAAATCTGGGCATTCCAGTGATAAATGCTATAAGATTCATGGTTTCCCACCAAATTACAAATTCAAAGGTGGAAGAAGGATAGCCGCCCTGGTGCAATCTAATGATCAAGAGACCTTGCCATCTGTCTCAAAACATAGTGTGTTTGGCTCACAGTATAGCATCAGAGTTCCAGGATTGACTCAAAAATAGTCATCACATCTCATTGTTTTACTTTATAATGTTCAAATCAATAAGTCAGGCCATACTACTAATACTTCATATTAAAGTCTTGACTACAATGCTCCTTCAGCAGCCTTTATAAGCTTTACAAGCATAAACCTCATTGATTACAAACAAAATCTATGCCTTTTGTCCTCAGTCATTGACAGGAAGAATATTTAGATTGTTGATACCGGGCTAGTGACCATATACATCACAATAGGGATCTTTTTACCTATCTTATAAATCTTTCCAATCCAGTCATTATTACCCTACCTAATTAAAAAAGTTTATATGTTACTCATGCTGCAACAGTGATGCTCAATGGCAATCTAGCATTACTTGGAGTATTGTATATATCCAATTTTATATATAATTTGCTATCACTCAGTAAATTATGTAACCAAGAGGGATGCTATGTGATTTTCACTCCCAAATGTTGCATTATGTAGGCTCCTCAGTGAAGAGGCCTCAGGTTCTTGGTGAGAATTTTAGAGGACTTTACTTAATGCAGTCAAGTCATACAACCAATGAAGAAGTTGCTGACAACAATTGTTGCCCTAGGGGTTTTTCTTATACTTGTCAAAAGTCAGTTTACAATGTTCAAAGTCATGTTGATGATCTTTCTATTTGGCATGCCAAACTTGCTCATTTACCTTTTATAAAGTTACAGAATTTGGGATTGTTGTCCAGCCATGTATTTAGTGATATAATAAACAATGCTTAGTTTGTTCTAAAGCTAGGCAACACAGGCTACGATTTCCCCATAGCTAGATTAGTTCTACACATATTTTTGAGCTCACTCACATTGATTTATGGAGACCATATTGTGTCCAAACCTATAATTATTATAAATATTTCTTAACTGTAGTTGATGACTCTATTAAGATAACTTGGACATATCTCTTAGCATCTAAAAGTAATGCTATGCCTTTGATTAGGGCTTTTATACAAATGGTAGATACTTAGTTTAGTGCTAAAGTTAAAACTATAAGGTCAGATAATGCACTTGAACTTGGACTTAATAGGGAAGCCATAAAATACTTTATATCCAAGGAGATCATCCATCAGATAAGCTATGTGGGAACTCCATAGCAAAATGACATTGTTGAAATAAAGCACAAGCATTTACTTAAGATTCAAGAGTGTTATTATTTCACTCTAGACTGCCCATTAAATATTGGGGGAGTGTGTATTAACAGCCACTATCTTATCAATAGGTTTATTCCAAGGTACTTAAAGGATTGAGCCCATTTTTCTTGTTTGGTAAGAAGCCAAACTATTATCACCTTAAAGTGTTTTGAAGACTTTGTCATGCTTCTACTTTAAAATCTGGTAGAGACAAATTTTAGGTTAGAGCTATCCCATGTGTATTCCTAGGATATCTATGTGGACAAAAGGCCTACAAATTACTAAACCTTAAAACATATCAAGTGTTCACTTCTAGAGATGTGATTTTTCATGAAACAATTCTTTCTCATCAGCATACTCAACCCACCAATGATGGTCCCATTTTTTTCCCCAATTACTGATCTCATGATTCATATAATATTATAGATTACTGCATCTGACATCCCCATCCAAACCGTTGCTATAGAGAATCTACAGAGACATCATTCCAATTCTCAGTCTCATTCACATACAGAAAATTAGCATCAAAATTCATCTACTTCTTTACCAACAAGAAGGCCTAGTAGATCTCATAAGACACCATCTTATTTGTCAAAGTATGTGTGTAGTAGTGTCTTAGAATTAAGAGATAGCATTCTGATTTTAAGCAGCTTTGTTGTCCAAACACAGTCACTTCCATATGTTCTAATGTCATTGTAGTTTATGAAGATACTCTACCTTTAGAAGCAACTAATTTGCTAAAACATCCAGATTCCTATAAAGGGCCTAATTCTTATGAAGAGGCAGCTATAAAACTAGAATAATAAGAGGCAATGTAGAAAGAATCCAAAGCTCTTTAAGCCAATAGTATTTAGGAGTTGGTGCCATTACCTATAGGGAAGAAACCCATAAACTACAAATGGGTATATAAGGTCAAGTATAAGGCAGATGGCAACCTTGAAAGATACAAGGCTAGGCTTGTAATAAGGGGGTTTACACAAAAGGAAGGAGTGGACTATACTGAGATTTTTTCTCCTGTAGTTAAAATGGCCACAATATGGAGCCTTATTACAACTGCGGTGAAAAGGAAATGGTCCATTCACTAACTAGATGTCAATCATGCCTTTCTCCATGGGGATTTAGATAAAGAGATTTACATGAAGCCCCCATAAGGATTGGATCTTCCCTCTTACAATATAGTTTGCAAACTAAGAAAGTCATTGTATGGGCTTAAGTAAGCCTCAAGATAGCAATATGCTACACTCTCTAACACCTTAAGAGACATTGGATTTTAGCACTCTAAGAATGATTACTCACTGTTTTGCAAACAACAAGGTAACTCAATTGTTCTACTTGCTATCTATGTGGATGAGATAGTAGTTATAGGGAACAACCTTGATGAAATTACAGCCTTGAAGGCTTTTCACAATAGTAGATTCAAGATCAAGGACCTAAGAGAGTTGAATTATTTCCCAGGCATTGTAACGCCCCATCCAAAGGGGGCAGACATGCCACCGCTGTGGATGTCCCACTAGAAACACCCACAAGGCTTTCTAAACTTCTCAACCTTAATTAACCTTTTAATGAGCAAGCGCAGCAGAAGCTCATAACAAAACCTAACTAAGGTTTAGGAGGGTAATTCTAAAACATGCATTATATACATACTTAAACTGTATCCATAATATTCTTACACATATGTAATCCTAAAAATACATCCATACTTACATTTGATAAACATAACTCATAACATAAACAAATAACAGGGTCTGCATTTCCAACTAAGGTTCTTCAGAAATATTTCACTGCTAGCTAGCTCTCTTAATGCCCCTGCGATCCCTTTTTGTTTCCAAAACCTGAATAATGGTGAGGTCATGAGCTCCCCGAGCCTAATGAATAACCCTTACTTTTCTTGTTGTTACACTTTGCACATTAACCAATTAACACTTGATCACACAGTACACGTATCTTGTGACATATAGTCAGAACATATCATATAACATATAGAGGATTATAAGAGAACAAGCATATGCTTCAAGAATCAAAATAAACTCATACCTTCCATATCTAATATGTTCACAAATGGCACAAACACACACAAACATATTTATGTATGGAATTGGCAATTAGAGTAGCTTAGTGGCACTTGTCCCATACCAGGTACGATTCAAGCACCCTCGTTTTCACTTAAGTCCCTAAACAAACTCTGCTGTTAGTCTATTCACTAAACTAACAATGATTGTCCCATACCAATCATGGCCTTTGGGCTCATAGTCCTTACTGGAGTCTAAAAGAAAGCAAAATACGCTAAGCAAACTAATGGCCCGTCCATAACCACAATTAGCACATACATCAAATCAACTTTCTTATAAAAGTTCACATACTTGCTATAAACACATCATATATTTCAAGATCAACCACAAGCTAGCTCATAGATATCCTGAATGATTGTTCAAATCCAAACCCAGTCCAAAATCCAAATCTAAGCCAAGCTAATTTCATAACATATTCAAAGTCCAAATCCAAGCTAAAATAAAACACATCACATATTCTTAACTAAAAGTAAACCTTTTTAGTTTAGGGAAAATCAACTCATGACTCACACAAAGAACCATCACAACTCAGTGGTGACAAACACATCCTAATGGCCCGGCTACGGCTCATTCATATGGTATCAGCCAATGGTGGACCAGCCGCAACTCATTCGTATGTTACCAACTAGGCACCCAACATTCTAAAGTACGTAGAGGTCCTCAAATCACAAACTGATAAGTCATATTCCATCCTGGAGTACCAGGGACCCATACAGCTCCCACATAACACAAACTAAAGAGTCAATTGGCGGACCGGGCAGTGCCAACTCAAGGTACCAATCAACGACTCACACAGCTCCAAATACGAAGACAACTACTTCTATGGCCATAGCTCTAGAATGCTCTATAATAGCCTCAGTCAAGACATGAACCTTTTTCCCCAAAAATGTAACTTATTGAAATCGTATAATCTATATAATCACACTTTTATTCACAATTTCACATCATATACCAAAACATATTCAAGACATAATCCAACTTCAAAATAGTTTTCACAAACTTCCTGTATTTTATCACATAATTGAAATATTTAGGAAGCTCAACAATGGTTTTTCCATATCTAATTTACGGCTTAAACATACAAGTAATCCATAATTACACTAAACAAGATAGTTAGTTCAAAAATTTATAACTCAAATAATACAAATCCAATCTTCAAAAAATTTGCAAGAAATTAAAAAATAATATATAGATTCTACAATAAAAATTTCAAGATTTTTCTCCAGGTCGGTAACTCCCAGAAATTCAAACAGTAAATCAAAATTATCAAAAATCTGGGAATCAAGTTCAAAAAAATCACAACTTATAGCATACACAACTAAAATTCACAAAAATTTACAAGAAATCCCCCAATATCATGCGGAATCTATAGTAATATTTTTATAATGTTTCTCCAACTAAATCTTCAGAACAAATTAAAATAGTAACCGAAACTGTACAACAAAATAGGGCAGTTTCAATCAAACATTCATAACTTGTGAAATAAACACCCAAAATTCATGAAACTTTACCAAAAATCTCCAAATAACATCTATATTCCACAATAAAATTTTCATCATTTGTCTCCAGCCCAATGATTCACAGTAATTCAAATATCATCTTAATTTTCACACCATATGATAGGGTAGCTTCAATCAAAAATTCATAACTTATAAAACACATATACAAAATTCATGAGAATTTACAGGGAATTGCCCAATATCATATTTCACCTATAGTACAAATTTCAGGTATTTTCGTGCATCCAATAATTCACAAAAAATCAAACAGTGGCAGGCTATGTGCAAAATCCGAAAATTCAACCTCTAATTTTCTACTTTCTTGTTCATCCAATATAAGTAAGCAATCCGAAAATCCTTAGTCTAGCATGTATTTGGATGAATTTATAACATAACCATCAATTCACAACGTTCACATAACCCTAAATTCACAAATCACATGAAAATTTTGGTTGGGGGTTCTAATAAATGAAGTTAGGGTTCTAATCTACTAAACTTTAAAACATCAAATTCAAAGCTTCATTTCTCAATTGATTGATCAAACTCAAGCATAAACTTTCAAATACATCTTGCCCTAATCAATTTTAGGTTGAGAAAGGGCAAAGATTACTCACCTTAACTTGAAATCCAAAATCAAAAACCCAATTTCTTCTCCTCCCCCTCCTCCTCCTCCTCCTTCTTCTTCTTCTTCTTCTCCTCCTCCTCCTCCTCCTCCTCCTCCTTTTCTTCTTCTTCTTCTTCTTCTCTCCTCTCTTTTCTCTAATTTCGTGGGTTGGGGTTTAGGGGAATAAAGCAGAGAAACGCCCTCCCCTTTTTTTGCTTCTTTCACGTGAAATAAAATCCCCTTCCCCTTCTTGGTTTTCTTTTTCCTTTTTTTGGGTCAAGCCACCTATTTTGACTCTTCCTTCCATTTCTCTCTCTTTTTTTTTTTGGCACAATTACTACTAAATAAGTAACATTTTCTAATCACTTCCGAAAATATAATGATAATAATAACGTCAAACACATACATATGCCTAAAATAAAATGCGTATAATATACACGTAATTTACATATTGCACATAACTCAAAATAAGTAACAAAAATTCCGGGATATTACGTCCTTCTCCCATTAAAATAAGTTTCGTCCTCGAAACTTATCATCACTAAGTTCTTAATCTCAAGTTCCATCCATGTCAAACAAAGTCATAATGCAAATCACATAAACTTGGTGTTCGCGTAAAACACACGTAACTCACATAATCACACATCATGAAACAAATAGTCAATCACATACGCACATAAGCCCTACAGGTCAGAGGTCGCAGGATTGTTGCTCTGATACCACTTCTGTAACGCCCCACCCGAAGGGGGCGGACGTGCCATCACCGTGGATGTCCCAATAGAAACACCCACAAGACTTTCTAAACTTCTTAAGCTTAACTAACCTTTTAATGAGCAAGCGCAGCGGAATCTCATAACAAAACCTAACTAAGGTTTGGGAGGGTAATTCTAAAACATGCATTACATATATACTTAAACTGTATCCATAATGTTCTTACACAAACGTAATCCCAAAAATACATCCATACTCACATTTAATAAATAAAATATAACTCACAATATAAACAAATAATGGGGTCTGCATTTCCAACTAAGGTTCTTCGAAAATATTTCACTGCTAGCTAGCTCTCTTGATGCCCCTATGACCCCTTTTTGCTTCCAAAACCTGAAAAATGGTGAGGTCATGAGCTCCTCGAGCCTAATGAATAACCCTTACTTTCCCCGCTGTTACATTTTGCATATTAACCGGTTAACACATAACCACACAGTACACGTATCCTATGATGTATGGACAGAACATATCATATAACATACAGAGGATGATAAGAAAACATGCATATGCTTCAAGAATCAAAATAAACTCATACCTTTCATATCTAATATGTTCACAAATGTCACAAACACACACAAACATATTTATGTCATGGAATGGGCAATTAGAGTAGCTTAGTAGTACTTATCCCATACTAGGTACAATTTAAGGACCCTCATTTTCACTTAAGTCCCTAAACAAACTCTGCTGTTAGTCTATTCACTAAACTAACCATGATTGTCCCATACTAATCACGGCCTTTAGGCTCATAGTCCTCACTAGAGTCCAAAAGAAAGCAAATCTGCTAAGCAACCTAACGGCCCGCCCATAACCATAATTAGCATATACATCGAAACAACTTTCTCATAAAAGTTCACATACTTGCCTTAAACACATCATATATTTCAAGATCAACCACAAGCTAGCTCATAGATATCCTGAATGATTGTTCAAATCCAAAACAAATCCAAAATCCAAATCCAAGCCAAACTAATTTCGTAATATATCCAAAGTCCAAATCCAAGCCAAACACATTACAACATAGGGGTGACAAACACATCCTAGTGACCCAGCTGCGGCTCATTCATATGGTACCAACCAATAGTGGACCAGCCGCAACTCATTCATATGGTACCAACCAGGCACCCAATGCTCTAAAGTACATAGAGGTCCTCAAGTCACAAACTGATGAGTCACATTCACATTCTAGAGTACCAAGGACTCATACAGCTCTCACATAACACAAACTAAAGAGTCAATTGACGGACCGGGCAGTGCCCACTCAAGGTACCAACCAACAGCTCACACAACTCCAAACACAAAGACAACTACTTCTATGGCTATAGCTCTAGAACGCTTTGTAATAGTCTCAGTCAAGATATGAACCTTTTTCCCCAAAAACATAACTTATTGAAATCGTGTAATCCATATAATCACACTTTTATTCACATCATATACCAAAATATATCCAAGACATAATCTAACTTCAAAATAGTTTTCACAAACTTCCTATACTTCATCACACAATTGAAATATTTAGGAAGCTCAACAATGGTCTTTCCATATCTAATTTATAGATTAAACATACAAGTAATCCATAATTACCCTAAACAAGATAGTTTAGTTCAAAAATTCATAACTCAAATAATACACATCCAATCTTCACAAAATTTTCTAGGAAATTGAAAAATAATATATAGATTCTAGAATAAAAATTTCAAGATTTTTCTCCAGGTCAGTAATGCCTAGAAATTCAAACAGTAAACCTAAATTATCAAAAATCTGGGAATCATGCTCAAAAAAATCATAACTTATAGCATGCACAACTAAAATTCACAAACATTTACAAGAAATCCCCCAATATCATGAGGAATCTACAATAATATTTTTATAGTTTTTCTCCCAGTAAATCTTCAGAATAAATTAAAACAATAACCGAAACTATACACTAAAATAGGACAGTTTCAATCAAAAATTCATAACTTGTGAAATAAACAACCAAAATTCATGGAACTTTACCTGAAATCTCAAAATAATATCTATATTCCACAGTAAAAGTTTCACAAATTTTCTCCAACCCAATGATTCACAGTAATTCAAACATCATCTAAATTTTCACACCATATAACAGGGCAGCTTCAATCAAAAATTCATAACTTCCACACCACATATCAAAAATTCACGACAATTTATAGGAAATTGCCCAATATTATGTTTCACCTACAGTACAAATTTCAGGTATTTGCGTGCATCCAATAATTCACAAAAATTAAGTAGTGGCAGGCTATTTACAAAATTCAAAAATTCAACCTCTAATTTTCTACTTTCTTGGTCATCCAATATAAGTAAGCAATCCAAAAATCCTTAGTTCAGCATGTATTTGGATGAATTCACAATATAATCATCAATTCACAGCATTCACATAACCCTAAATTCACAAATCACATGAAAATTTTGGTTGTGGGTTTCTAACAAATGAAATTAGGGTTCTAATCTACTAACATCAAATTCAAAGCTTCATTTCTTAATTAATTGATGAAGCTCAAGCATAAACTTTCAAATTCATCTTGCCCTAATCAATTTTAGGTTGAGGAAGAGCAAATATTACTCGCCTTAATTTGAAATCCAAAATCAAAAACCCAATTTCTTTTCCTCCTCCTCCTTCTTCTTCTTCTTCTTCTCCTCCTTTTCTTCTTCTTCTTCTCTCCTCTCTTTTCTCTTCTTTCATGGGTTGGGGTTTAGGGGAATAAAGTAGAGAAACCCCCTCCCCTTTTTGCCTGTTTCATATGAAATAAAACCCCCTTCCCCTTTTTGGTTTTCGTTTTCTTTTTTTTGGGGTCAAGCTACCTATTTTGACTCTTCCTTCCATTTCTCTCTTTTTTTTTTTGGGCACAATTACTACTAAATAAGTAACATTTTCTAATCACTCCCAAAAACATAATAATAATAATAATGTCAAAACATACATGTGCCTAAAATAAAATACGTACAATATACACATAATTTACATATTGCAAAAAATTCAAAATAAGTAACAAAAATTTTGGGACATCACAGGCATGGAGATTATTAAAGTACCGATAGAATGGTGCTAACTCAAAGAAAATTTGCTATGGACTTGTTGAAAGAGTTTTAGTGTGATGTACTTTCAACAACTGCATTGCCCTTAGTTCTCTTTCAAAAGCTGATCCTACTGAAGAAGGCCTTGCAGATGTCATAAGTTACAGGAAGCTAGTAGAATAGCTCAATTATCTTAGTAATACTAGGCCATACATTATTTTTTCTATTCAATATTTGAGTTAATTTCTTCAGGCACCAACCAAGTCCAACATGTCAGTAGCTTTGCACAAATTGAGATACATAAAAAATGACCCTTCTCAAGGGTTGTTTTTTTTATGGTAGAGGTGATTACACTCTAGAAGCTTACTGTGATCCTAACTGAGCACAATTTTCATATACTAGAAGATCTGTCAGTGGCTACTTTGCTATGATGGGCGGCAATCATATCTCTTGGAAATCAAAGAAGCAATGAACTATGGCACTATTATCTGCAGAAACAGAATACGGATCAATGAGAGCTGTCACTGCTGAACATTCATGGTTAACAAGGCTTCTCTTAGAACTACAGGTTCCATTTATCATATCAACTCCTGCTAAAAATGATAGCCAAGCAGTAATATATATTGTCAAAAACCCTGTGTTCCATGAGAGGACAAAACATAATGAATTAGATTGTCATTTTGTTAGAGAAAAACTTCATGAAGACTTCATTTCTTTATCTTACACTAAGGCCACATAATAGCTTGCAGACCTCTTTACCAAGCCTCTCCCTAGGCAGCAACATCATCATCTCCTTAGCAAGTTCGGGGTTTCCTCATGTATACCCTCCAGCTTGAGGGGGGTGTTAGAGCAAGTCAATTATGCGAGCTCATTAGTCATGCCACCTTAGTAGAGTTTGTTAGGCGATTCTGTCAGTTTTAGTTCTTTTCTTCTTTCTCTTAGTAGTATACAAACTATGTATATATATTGCCTCATGTATCATTTTCCAGATTGATTCATAATGACAATTCTAATGAGAGATATTCTCTCTCTCCCCCCAAACTATTCTTGTTTGATCAATCATGGCTTCAATGTCAACAACCCCGATAAGGGGAAGAAGAAAAACTAAAAGAGGTAAAGAAAATTGCTAAAGTATAAGAGATTGAGGCTTTCTTCAAATTATTTTTTTCGTTCCGAAAATATACATTGAGTTTGACAATAAAACAAATTTAGCTCGGTAAAAAATTAGTTTATTCTAGTTCGGCAAAATCCTTTGAGAACTAAGATTTACAGTGCTCTTTATTTTTCCCAATTTTCAACAATAAATTACTGATGCTTGAATAAGACCAGCCTTCTATTTGTCTCCTTGTATTTTCCAATATCATATGTTTTTAGGGACACTTTACTCTATGTTCTCTATTGTTGATTCTCTATCATAATTGAAAGGGTCTTATTTTGCGAATGGAGGCTTTACCATCTTTTTTTACCTATTGACAATTTGTTGCACAAATAATAGCCTACAGCAACTTTCCTAGTACTTAGTATTCTTGCTCTTTTACGTTAAGCGCACACTTGATGCTGAAATCAAGGTCGTTCTGGTATTAGGCCTAATTTGAGAAGTTCATTATGCTTCAAAACAATTAAAAAAATTAATGCAAGTAGTAAGGATGGCAACAGTGTGAATTCAGATCGTATACCTAGACATCCGAATCCGGTTCAATTAATAATCGGATTTAAAAATTCGATCCAAATCCGACTCTATCACATCGGATGCTAGATCTAATTCAGAGCGGATTGTTTTCTATCGAATTCAAATCGGATTATTTTTTCTGGAATTTTCATCAAATAATTTTACCTCGAATTGAATCGGATATGCATTAAATTCAGATTGTACTATTATCTCTAGCACATGGTGACTTGGTTCCCTCTTCCAATAATAAGAGAGAGAGAGAGAGAAAGAGAGAGAGTAAAGGGAGAAAAAGTCTTTATGCTTTGTCATCATGTATCAAAGATTGAATTCACCTACCTTAGCCTACTATGCAAATTCGTCCCCATTACAACACATTTTCCATTGACAAGAATGGGTTGGCATAAGATTGTTAAACATGATTTCCTAAGATTTTGCAAACAGAAATCTCTCTATTGAATTTCTAGTATTGTTGTTGCAAATTTAGATCCACAAGTATAATTGTGCTGCGGTTGGTAACAATTCTGGGGCTAGGAATTCATTCTTCAAAATCACAATAGAGATGTGATTCTTACTGGAGCTAAACATGGCCATGGCCCTGCTAGTGCCATGGTTAAGGAAGCTAGGTCCTGTTTGTATCTCATGAAGTCTGTCTTTGAGTTCGGTGCATGTACTATTATTATTGAAGGTGATTGCCTCTCTTTAATGCATATGCTCAAGTCTAGTCAGGTTCACGATACTTATGTTGGATTTTATGTTAGAGATATCCTTTCCTTTGTCGAAAAGTTTGAATTTGTTTCTTGGTCATTCGGAAAAAGATATGGCAGTAGGTTAGCCCATGATCTCGCTCATAGACAACCCTTTGTCTAAAGAGTAAGTTATGGGACTCTGATGTCCTCGCGGACGTTATCAACTGGGTTTCAGAGGACTTGTGTGCTTTTGTTGATGGCCATTTAACATAGCTACCCCACCCCTTTTTCTAGATATCACATTGCACACCTAACTACATTATTTCTAGCCACAACATTTAGTCATTTCTAGATATCTAGTCTATTTCCATGTTATTTACATTATTATTTTTTTACAATGGTAAATGATAAAGGAATAATGTTAGGTGCCTTTCCTCCAAAGAGTGCACCTAACTATATCATCAGCCAGAATTAACTGAAGATAGGGAGAAAAACATAACTCCATAAAAAAGAAATCTGTGATGGAGTGACCGAACTTTGATAACCAGTCAACTGCCATATTTGCCTCCCAATAGATATGATTGATGACATAATGTGTATCTCACCTCAACCAAGCACGAACATCCTCGACAATATTTGAAATTTGCCATGGGATTTGGAAATTTTCTTTCAATGCTTGAATCACAATAAGATTGCCTCCTTCTATTTCAATTTTGTTATATCCCACTTGATTTACTGCTCCGACTCCATCTTTGAGCGCTCTTGCATCCGCCGTTAGTATTGATGCACTCTCGTAGTTAGTTGCTCTTACTTTTATGAGTTTGTCTATCCAGTTATGTATAATAAAATCGCCTACTATTGTAGATTGATGAGTGATCCGTCAAAGTTGATTTTAACAAATCCCAACTTGGGTGGAAACATCACACAAAATGTTTTGAGGTGATACGGGGGGAAGGAGGCCTCGCAGAATGAGTATCAATCAATATGCAAGTTCAATTCTCTATTCAAGACTTGCTTTATTTGCTTTAATGAGGCACACTAATGGATTGAAAATCCCATTTTTGAAAACTGTGGCATTTGTACATTTCCAAATGCTCTAGAGAAGAAAAGAAACTTTCTAGAGTAATTGCTAGTTTCCATCATTTTTGAGTCTATCTAACCATTGTCGGACTCCCGATCTCTAACAGGAGCAACGTCAAATGGCAGCCACTGATGTTTCCCCACTGGGTCCTAAGTCTTTTTAACCACTGGACACTCCTTGAAGAGGTGGTTAGTTGATTCAATATCTTCTTGACATATAGGACAAGTGGGGTGTAGTTACTCCTTTTAAATTGGGTACCTCTAACAGGTAATGCATAATGGGCTAACTGCCATAAAAATATTTTAATTTTTAGCATATTGTCTGGTTTCTATACCCATTTAAAGGACCGATCACGGTTGCCATTTGTGATTGAATCTTGGGCTAGCCATGTGGCAAATTTAATGCTAAATTCTCATGAGCTGTTGAGTCCCCAATAGAAGGGATCACTAATGTTATGGATTGGAATAGCAATACCTTGGATTTTTTTTTTTTTAATAATAGGGACATTGTTGAGTTTCTCCATAAGCTTAGGAAAGTCCTAGCTTGTGTCTTGTTTAATAAATTCACTTACTTAGGCGCTTGGGTTTGGAAGGTTATCAACAGACAATTCCATCATCATAGCTAAATTGTCGTTTTCTACCCAGTTATCATGCCAGAAAGAAAATTTGTCCCCTTTCCCTACTTTTCACACCATACCTTTCCTTAATAATTCCCTGTAATTAAGTAGGTTTTTCCATACTGGGGAGTCAGTAGGTTTTTCTTATAACTAAAGAAATTAGTATTCTAAAGGTATTTATGTCTGATGGATTGTGCCCACATACTAGAATCATCTATAAGTATTTTTCAGGCTAGTTTACATTGAAATGCTTTATTGATATCTTCTATTTTACAAAGACCCAGGCCTCCTTTGGCTTTTGGCATACAGGTTTTATCCCAGGCTATCAGTGGTAGGCCCTTTTCTGTGTTATTTTTTTCACAAAAAAATTCTCTGTTTATTTTATCCATCTTATTACTGGTACTCTTGGAATCAGCCCCTCTACGGGTAGGATTATCGGTCGAGGTAAGGTTACCTATATCTGAATCTCCCCAGACCCCGTGAAAGTGAGACCTATACTGGGAGTTGTTATTGTTGTTGTTGTATTACTGGTACTCTTTGGTAGTTGGAAGCATTGCATGGTATGAGATGGCATTAACTCCAAATGTGATTGAATCAATATTGATTGTCCAACTTTGGAAAGACAGTTCGCTTTCCACCGTTCTAGTTTAGTTGTAGCTTTGCTAATTATTTCTAAAATGTTGCATTGGCATGTCTTCCTTCGAAGAGAGGGCAGCCTAAGTATTTACCTAAGGATGCACTTTGTGAGATATTTAGAATCCCTATCGCTGTTTGTTTTTGAGTGACAATGGCATTTCGTGAAAAGGTTAGAATTGACTTATGGTAACTTACTAGTTGGCATGAAGTAGAGCTGAAATGATCCATAATATTCTTTAGTTTTGTACAGCTATGCTTATTTGTTTTATAGAAATGCAAACAGTCATTAGTGAAGAGTAAGCGTGGAATAGCAATAGCATTTGGCGGAACCTTAATTTCTATTTGTGATTTATGATTCATAGTTTCCCTGGATATTGCTTGATTAAGTGCCTCCATACCTTATCCTAATCCTCTTATTGGTATAAATAGTCCATGAGGTTCATCATTGACTGTTATGGAGTAGGAGATAGATGTAATGGATTCCATAATCCATTGATTTTGGGTGGGATGAAATCCTAATTTGTGTAGACAATTCAAAATGAAGTCCCACTCTAATATATCATATGGTTTTTCTATGTCTAATTTGACAGCAAACCACACTACCTTTGATTTTTGGTACTTAAATTTGTGCGTGATTTCATGTGCTAACAAAATGTTATCATGGATAGATCTTTCTGGAGTAAATGAGCTTTGGAAAGGAGAGATGAATTTATCTAAAAGGAGTTGGAGTCTACCAACTAGGATTTTAGAGATGACTTTATAGACGGTAGAACAAAGAGTGATAAACCTAAAGTGATGCGTCTGGGATAGATTGTTTATTATAGGAATTAATGTAATGAATGTTTGATTAATTTCTTTAAGAATTTCTCATTTCTAAAAAAACTCTAGTACACAGTTGAACAAATCTTTTTTGACAATATTCCAATAATTTTGGAAGAAACCTGCCCCAAAGCCACCCGGGCCCGGGGTTTTATTATGGTCTATACTAAAAAGTGCTTGCTTTACTTCCTCAAAATTAGCGAGACATGGTAGTTCTGCATTTTCATTATCTAAATTTTTTTCGGTAATCCTGATGTAGGTAAAGTTCTCTTGTTATTACTAGTAGATTTGAATTATTTTTAGTCATCGACAAATTTCCCTGTAATCGCTTTTTTATCATCTATCCAGATACCACATTCGTCTTTAAGTTTCATGATCATCTTTTTTTTTCTTTTCCTTTTGGAATTAGCTCTTTGTTGAAAAATTTTTGTGTTCCTATCTCCGTTGACAAGCACATTTACTCCTATCCATCATTACTTCTTTCTACTAAGTTTCCCTTAATATGTCTGGTTGTACAGCATCATCTTTTCTCTTTGTTTAATAAGACGTGACAACTAAGAATTAAATCCATAGGTATTGGGTCAGAAAGAAGCCTATGCTTAACACAGTCCATTTTCTGAGCATTTTTAGTAAGTCTTTCATGTAGGTTACCAAATTGTTTTTTGTACCACCCTTTAATATCATGTTTAGTAGCCCTTAACTTCTTGCAAAGTTTAAACATATTTGTGCCTTTAATATTCATTCGCCAATTATGGGGCACTATATTATTAAGCTATTGATAGTTGCACCAGAAGTTCTAGAAATGAAATGGGAAAGCTTTTCATTTCTCTTGATGGAAGTCTGATGACATAATGATCAGGCAGTGATCAGAACAGGTAAAGCTGCCATATACTTCAAATGCATCATGATACACAGCCAACCAGTCTTTCCTAGCAATCGTTCTATCTAATCTTTCATAGATTAGGTGTGTGGATCCTCTTTTTTCAGGTAAAGAGATCATCGTTTACAAGATTGACTCCACGTTGGTTATAGCAAGACAGTCATTTACTCGTTGATATTGATTTGCCATTAGGATCTAACCCCCTTTTTTCTTGCTAGGGGATGTTGGTTCATTAAAATCTCCTAATAAACACCAAGGAATGTCAGTGAAAAGTTAAGTTCAATTAAGTGATTCCAAAAAAATATCCTTATATCGATTTTGAGGAGGCGCATAGACTCTTGGTACCATCGAATTTTGTGATTTTTTAGGGCTGTGGACTAGCATATGTCTAGCCCTTAGTTCTTTAAGGAGAATTGAGGCATGAATGTTTTCATTATTCCAGAGCACTGCTAAACCCCCTGAGTGACCGGAAAGTACTACAAAATCAAAATGCTAGTAACCCATTAATGGAAGTATATTCTTAATATTTGCTTCCTTAACTGTTGTTTCAAGTAAAAAAAACATATCAGGCTTATGTACCCTTGATGAGAGCTTCACTTCCTGAGCTATGTAAGCTTTTTCCACACCTTGTACATTCCAACTATTTATCTTCACTACAAACTTATAAAAGGTAGGAATTTAGTAAAATTCTTGCCAAAATCAGGACCCCTCTTGCTCCAACATTAGAATAAGTTAACAAAAGGCTCAGTTAATTTTATCCTACTAGTAGTGTTCGTAATTTCCAATTATTTGGAAATGTGCACACTTTATAAAAAAGAATCAATAGTTAAGTCAAATATTTAGGATATAGTATACATTCTTTCCCCAATGTTGTAGGTTTAATCTCTATATGTATGACGTAAATAATCCATGGATAAGGCCAAACAGTGGTGAAAAAACCCACCAACTTATTAATCGAATTCCCAGAAGGATTAATGAACTTTAGATCCTTTTTAACATACACAAGGTGAACGGACATACAAATAGTCCAATCTATTTTAAGGAAACAGAGTTGACGCAGACATAGTGGCATTAGCAATAAAGTGCAACAAGAAATAGAAGATACTAGAGAGATTCCGAGCCCAAAGGTAGCCTTGAATAGGGCCTTGGAAACGCTATGAGGAATAACTTCCTCATGCATTTCACTTGCCATAAGCAGAGCATATAAATGCTTATACATCATCACACCAGAAAGTATGCCAATAAGGAAAGAATTACAACTATGCAGCTAGAGAGGTCCTTCGTACATATCATGACAATGATAGTTGTTGAAATCCACTTGCCATTTGCAGCTAACCAAAGGCAGGGGCTGACCAGATGGGGATTGACTTGGATTGATTCCCTTCTATTTAGTGGCGACAGAGATGGTGATGAATATGAAGATGTGAGTCTCCATCTCTCTCAGCAAGCAAAGAAAAGGTCATCTTGTCACCCATACACAAAAAAGGGACCATGCCCAGACAAAGAGCCCATAGAAACCAAGAAAAAAAAGGTAAAGCGATCCAATTAATACATACATTGATGCATGGCCTAAATTCAGCATAGCACTATGCAAAATCATGGTGAATTTAATGTTATAATTCGTTTCACAAATAGAGGGAATACTAACATAAGCAAGTATATTCATATCCATAGACATATTTTTTACAAGAACATTACGAAGAGCTTTATGGGCATTGTGATTCAGATTATTAAAGTTGGCCATGAATTTTACTATCTATGGATCAACCAGATGATTAAATGTAATTCAAATAGAAATATCCCAAATGTACATAACAAAATGAGACTTAATGACCATGCCAAACAATAGATGAATAGAGGTGCAATGTAAATTAAGAATATCAGGAAATAGGTCTAATTGATCATCATGGACAACAATATGAAACATCTAGGCATACTGAAACCCATCACAAAATGTGGTAATTATATAAAGTGCATTAGTAGTACGACATTGTGCTATATAGAGAATGCAAGAGAACTTCCCGACAGTGCCAGTGAGCATTATGTAAATCCAAAACATGCCAAAAGGGTGTTAAACTAGTAGCCAATATGAGGTCTAATGTTTTTGTGACTATCTCATATTTCATGCTAGTAGACATGAGAAATTCTAATCAAGATTAAATAAACAGAGTCCAACCATGATGACAACAACCCACTAGTCATAACCATCACATATCTTAGCCTAGAGAAATGAAAGGTCCCCCAAAGCCAGACATCCCCTAACCAGATACCAAGAACATATAAGAGCACCAGCAGCCGGAAGGAATGTATGGGAGATATGGGCCTCACAAGCCACATGCGCTCCGGGGGTTAGCCTCAAGTGTAGAGAAACAGAGGTGTGACACGTGTAGAGATGGCAATAGGGTGGGTTGGGGATGGGGGCATATTTCCAGTCACTGTCCCCACTAAGATCCCCAGATCCCATCCCCGCCCCATTCCTCGTTACGGGGAAAAAATTCCCCCCGTCCCCGTCCCCGTCCCCAGCGGGGATCTAATCCCCTATTAAAGTTTACAATCTAACCTAAATTAAAGTTTAACAAGTTCATACAACATAAGTCTAATAATGCACAAGTTACACAAAACAAGTCCATACAATCTATAGTTTTTTTAATTTAATTTACTGATATAACCTTAGTATTATGTTTAAATAAAGGGCTCATATGTAATTTTAAATTAATATGCGAGGACGGGGATGGGGATTTTTCCCCAATTGAGGATGGGAAACAGGGAAGCAGGGATGGGGACGGGGTAGATTTTCGCCCCATCCCCATCCCCATCCCCGCTCGGGGATTTATTTTTGTCCTCATCCCTACTGGGGATGGGGATTTCTGCCCAATATGGGGCGAGGCTCCAACGGGGGCGGGGATTCTCCGCCTCACTACCATCCCTAAACAAGCATGGCAGAATGCCTGTGCATTCCGTCCCGGTTGACTTTTATTTTTTGTCTGTTTTCAGGGTGAAACGATGCATTTCAGGGGAAGCAATAAAGAGGGAGTGATGCATTTTGAGCTCGGGGGAAAAAAAAAGAAAGCTTTTGGAGCCATTGAACTAAGCCAGTTTCTTGGTTTTTGGGCAAGACATAGCGTTGGATTGGTGGTCTAACAACTATATTTGAAGAATTTTAATTTTTTTTGTGTGGCTTTTGTTGGTAAATTTGTGTATAAATACAAAACATGGAATGGGCAATATTCACCCAAAATTTCTTCTAACCCTCAATCTATAATTATGTCATTGTTGTGAAATTTTAAGAGTTGTCGGAATTTAATGGAAGTAAAGAGGAAAGAAATTTTGGTAAGTAAGTAATTATTATTATTTAGTTATGTTTATGTTATTAATTTAATTTCATATTTTTGAGGTATACTTTTGGACTAATAAATTTTGTTTTATGGGTGTGTTGTCAGACACATTTTGGATGTGTTCATAAAGTTGAAGAAAATCAAGATAAAAGTGAAGTGAAGTGAAATGAAGGAATTTGTAAGAAATTCTAAATTTTTTTTTGCTTAATATGAATTATTTGAATATTATTTTGAATTAGTAGAATTAAAAACGGTTAAAAGAGAGTATGTTTAAGTTAATTTCCAATGTTGATAAATTCAACTGATATGTTTGAACTGTGATGTTGGAATTAATTGTCGGACAATATATGCCATACATGTGTACTTTAAATTGAAAATACAAATTAAATACTTGAAAATGTAAATCTTGAAATGTGAATAAGTTGGAATTTAAGTAGTAGTTGTAATATATGACTGCATTGGAATAAGAAATGGTTGTCATGTAAATTTGTTAATTGCATGATTACAAAAATTAATCATTTACTTGTTTAATTTTGAATTAAGTTAGAAATTAAATATGTGAAATTTGCAATTGTGAAATAATAATAAGGTGGAATGTAATTATTATGCATGAAGGATGAATATGTTAGAATGAAAAGTTGGAATTTGTAATTACATTGTTTAATTTGGACATGTGTTAGGTATCTTACATGTATGTGTTTAAATTAACATGTGAAGAATTTTAATTTTGAAATTGTCATAAGTTGGAATGTAATTATTATGCACAAAAGATGAATATGTTAGAATGAAAAAGTCTTATAATTTACATGTGTGCAATTAATTCAACTTTGAAATTAGATATGTGAAACTGAATTTTGTAATTAAATATGTCTATGTTAGAATGGAAAAGTCTTATAATGTAAATTCTTTAATTACATTGTTTTAATCTTAACATGTGTTAGAGATCTAATTTATAATTTACAATGTTTATAAGTTGGAATTTAACCTGCATGTATGTGTGTATTAAATTAAACATGCCAATTTTGCAATTCTAAAATTGTCATAAGTTGGAATTATGCACAAAAGATTAATATGTTGGAATAAAAAAATTCTCATAAATTACATGTGTGTAGCCAATTGAACTTTGAAATTAAATTAGATAGGTGAAATCAAATTTTGAAATTAAATATGTCTATGTTAGAATGGAAAAGTCTTATAATGTAAATTCTTTACTTACATTGTTTTAATCTTAACATGTGTTAGAGATCTAATTTGTAATTTTCAATGTTTACAAGTTGGAATTTAATTTACATGTATGTGTCTATTAAATTAAACATGCCAATTTTGCAATTTTGGAATTGTCATAAGTTGGAATGTAATTATTATGCACAAAAGATTAATATGTTAGAATGAAAAAGTCTTATAAATTACATGTGTGTAATCAATTGAACTTTGAAATTAGATATGTGAAGTTGAGCTTACAAATTAAACATGTTTATGTTCAATGAAAAAGTCTTATAATGTAAATTCTTTAATTGCATTTCTTTAATTTTAACATGTGTTAGAGATTTGATTTATAATTTACAATGTTTATAAGTTGAAATTTAAGTTGAAATTCTTATAAGTTAGAATGTAATTATTATGCACAAAAGATGAATATGACCAAAAGAAAAAGCCTTATAATTTAAATTCTTTAATTAGATTGTTTTACTTTAATTACATGCTTCCAACATGCTCTGACATGTTAAATCTCATATTAGTATGCATAAAGATGTACGTTAGAATTGAAAATTTGAATTCTAAAATTGTTGATGAACTTGTAGGTGCGCACTTAAAGTGGATCCTAATCAATCACAATCCTTCATGAACTTACTAACCGGGATAATTCACAACAAGAACCTGGGAACGACACGAACATTCCCTGAACCCGCCAAATTGGAAATACCACCCACAATAATATCAACAATACTCACCTCAATATTCCACACACTACCCACCACCATATAACATCCCCCTACAAAGCCACACCGGCCCCAAATCCCTAATTTCAGCTATGGTTCAATGCCTGATAACTCATATTTTTATGAGTGATTTTTCTCTATTTTACACCTCTTTTATGTTTCTGGGATGCATTTTCAATAAGAGATAATGCATATTTTATCATTTTCAGGTAAGGAACACAGTTTGAATTTTTATGCAAAATCGAGTACCCAATGATCAATTTGCTTGTGACTTTTGCAAGACCATCACGTTGGGCCTGTTCCCATGGCCCAGTGTTTTCCACAAGTGCACGGTTTATCATTGTAACACTTATGGGTGTTGGTCCTCGAGGATGAATTATGAAATTAGGTTACTACAAGTCTAAACTAAAAGATACTTAAAACCTAAAACAAATTCCTTAACAGATTAGGTATGATTAGTGCTACTAGCCAAACCAAAACCTTTAAAAGATGAAGCTAATTTTAACTAGCATAACTCTAACATTGATAAGCACAATGTGTTTTCTTCTCATTCTAACAATGAAAAAGAAATAGTAATCAAGCTCAAGAACATGAAGTCAGAAATTCAAGAACCCAAAGCAAAGGAGATGATTCAAACTTAACAAAGCACACCCAAATTGAATATTATTCCAACCTAGAATTGAAAATCTACTTTGCTAAGCCTGGAAAGAATGAAAAATAGGAGGAACAGATGATGATGAACATTAATTTGAGAGCTAAAGAACAAGATGTGAAACTAGGAAAATAAGCACAACCCAAAATTAAAACTAAAGAAATTGAATCCGGACTAAATCCTAATCTTCCCTCTACTCTATGCTACTGCCCCCATTGTTGCTCTGCTTCCCCTTAAAAGCCGGCGAAGAACCACCCCCCAAACAGTCCGTATCCTCTGCCTTATTCTTCAATTAATTCTTCAATTACTTCCTGTAACTGTCGGATTTTTGTGATGGTAATGATGATGACATTTTGGGTAACGGTTCAGAGGAGATAGGCGAAGCAACAAAGTGTTGATTATGGTTGAGGAAGAAGACGAACTACCATACCCTGTTTTTCGGGGTTCCTGGGTGCTGAACCAAAGGGGAAAGAAGAAGAAGAAAGGGATGGGGGGTACGGGTGTGCAAAAAAACCCGAAACTGAAAACTGAACTAAAAAACCGAAAAAATCAAACCGAAAAACCAGTTAACCGAACAATTTTTTCAAAAAAATCGGTTCGGTTAACCAAATCGAAAAAAATTTCAGTTTTTGATTCGGTTACGGCTTGGATAATTTGAAAATTCGGTTAACTGGCGGTTAACTGGACCGAAAATAATTTTATTTTTTAAAAAATTATACACAAAAAATTAAAAATTTATGCAAGAAAGTGCACTTTTTTATTATTTATAAATGGTAACCAAAGTTTAATTTTTATAAAAAGAACTTAAACATAAAAAAAAATGAAAAATTTTGGTAAGAAAGTATACGTCTTTATTATTTGTGAACGGTTAACTGGTAATCGAACCGAAAAATCGGTTAACCAACTTTTTTGGTTCGGTTACGGTGTAGGTTTCAGATGAACCGAAATTTTTGGTTCGATTACGGTTCGAAATTTTTGTGAACCGAAAAACCGGCAAACCGATTTTCAGTTAATCGAAACTCTGGTTAACCGGTTTTGCACACCCCTAGATGGGGGGGAATGGGAATTACATGCCCAGCACGTGTGCTCACTTAAATGAGAAGGGGGACGAGAACAAGCTGGGCTGTGGGCTGGACCGGAAGCGCTGAACGGGCTGAGAAAAGGAAAAGAGAAGACCGGCCCATCGGGAGAAAAGAAGGAAAGGAAAAGAAAAGAGAGAGAACATGTCTAGGGTGAGCCGGGCCACACGCTTGGGCCGTAATTCTGGGCTGAGGCTCCTTCTTATTCTTCATATTGCTTTCTTGTTTGATCCAAACCTAGTGGATTCAATTCTCTTTTTGTAGATATTTATTCAATCTTCAAATTTCTCAAATTCCTACAAAATAAGCAAAGACACATTAAAATCGAATTTAATTATTTTTTTTCAGCAAATATTAGATAATATCAGGTTAAACAATACCCCGACATCTAAATTTTGTTCATCCTCGAGGAAAATAAAACTAAAAATTCTTTAAAAAAAGAAAATAAAATTCTAACTCACTTTCGTAGGAGTCACGGTTGCATTGAGCACGTGCAACCAACCCTTTAAACCCCTAGTTTACCCTAGTGGACGAGGAAGGTTTTGTGAGCGTTTGTAGAAGATATACGCACAATATCTGTAAAAGAAAACAGAAAATCAAAAATCGAAAATCTTTTTGGTTTTTTTCAAAAACTTATGTACAACATTGGAGAAAATATATACACATCTAACCAACTACATCACTCAAGCAATCAAAGCATTGGATCGAATATGAATGCAATGTACACATCCAAAAATCCTTAATCCCTACTGATGATATTGATAGACAATCTTTCACCCCACATCTATATACAACCTAACAACTTGGGATACAAGAGAACATAGCCAATCAGAAATAGCACATATATTCCCCAAAAACAAAACAAAATTCTTTTTTTGGATTTTCAAATTCTTCATTTTCTTAAATTTTTTCATTTGCTTAAATTTTTTCAAAGTTTCCCCCACCCCACACCTAAATCTCACAATATCCTCATTGGGAGTGGAAAAGAAACAGAAATACCCAAAATAAGAATGTATATATAAAAGAAAGCATGACTCAAAAAGAAAGAAAAATGACAAGACTCTAAACTCAAAAAGAAGATAACCAAAAAAATAAACAAAGCAACAAATATAGACAAAGGAAAACAAAATAAACAAAGGAGATAAAGAGGAACGTTTATACCAGGTCAGATGTAAAAGTACACCTAAGCTATAGCCTCCTGAAATCTACTTAGATAAAGGCTTATGAAGCATCAGCCACTCTATATCAAGCTGAAAAGTGCTACTTAAATCAAAACCCATTAGAGTATGTAGTAGCTTATCAAATATAGAAGACCAACTTTTAATAATATAGAAATAATAAGAAATACAGAGTTGGATCCAAAATGAGTACATTCACCATGGCAATAAAGCACAGGTAAGAGCACACTTCAATTTATCAAATAGTTGGGCTCAATTAGGTATCAGATAGATGTACTTAGTATTAGCCAGTAAAATGGTCATCGGCCTAGAGATGTGATTATCAGCATAAATAAGCAGTCTAGGCAAAATAGTGGGTCGGAAATCCACAAGTCTCCTAAAATCAAAAGACAAAAGAGTCTGGGTTAAATCCAAATTCTTAATGGCAATACTCTCAGACCCGATATATTCAAACTTGCAAGATTCAAAAAGGATGTCAGTTTGGATGGGATCAAAAGAAAAAGATTCATATTCAATACAGAAACCCTCATTAAAACTTTCATCGATATCAAACCCACAAGAAAAAAACTGATATTCCACAGAAAGAATAGTGTCATTAAATTCCAATTTAGTGGGTTTAATTACCTCCTCACATGACTCCTGTAAAATAGTTTCTTCTGACTCATCTATCTCATGATGCTCAATATTAGACTTGATGCTCATATCTAACTCACTAGGGGGTTTCAAGGTCTTCACCGACCTCAAACTCACGAGAGTGATTAAAAGGGGCGGGTGGGCCTGAAGAAACCAGGATATCATCAGTGACATCCTCAGGTGAGCTAGTGTGGGGTGCAAGGTCTTGTGATAGAGATATAGGGAGGTCACTCTCTTGTTCTAGGCTGTGCAAAGGCATGTTAACATTCAAGTTGGGCCTAGTAAGATAAGAGGGCTCAAAATCATGATAAAGACTAACTTTAGGTTTGTGACATCCTAAACTAGAGTCAGGCTCATGCAAATTCTCCCTACTTTGCTTAAAGCATTGAGAATATTCAACAATTTTCTCTTGCATTGTCTCCACCATTTTATCAGTCAATCCATTTATCTTCTTTTTAATACTTGCACATGTAGCATCCATGTAACCATGATATGGACAAGTATGAACATCATGGTTAGAAGACTCACAATAATAGCACAACACAGGAGGCACATAAGAGTAAAATGGGTTATGTAAGTTCATAAAGTAGTCATGATGGGAAGGATTAGCATGAAAAATAGACTTGCCATGAGTTGGGTATCCAAAATTCTCATTAGCCTGTTCAAACGCATAGGTATCCCAAGCTAGTTTTTCAAAGAAATTCCAAGCTTCATCTTGAGTTTTAGATAATAATCTTAATAAACCTCCATGGCACGTAGACTCGACATAACCCCTAGATGCAAAATTCAAACCCACAACAATGACCTCACAAATTTTTCATTTTTGAAATGTTGATTCAATTGAACACGATAGTCGTTAAGTTTTAACAAATAACTACAAAAATGTTCATGCTCAAATTGTGGGAAATTGAAAACTGGCATTCTTGAATCTTTTTTTCAATTTCAAAAATTTTTTAAATTTTTTAGGGGTTTTAAGCTTTTCAATTTTTCCTGAGTTTTTTTAATATAAAAAGAAAAACAAATCAAAGACCTTAGGACACTAATTATAAACTAATGACAAAAATAAAAAGAAAAAGATAATTAAGTAAACAAAATGAAATAAGCTAACAAAAATAAAACTACGTGACCAAAACAAAAGAAATACTCAAACATCAAATAGTAATCTAATACAAAAAGTAGAAAATAAACACAAACACAAAAGAAGAGCATTTTTTTCTTGATTTTTTTTTTGTTGCTATTTCTGCTGCTTCTGTATCTGTTTCCTACACAATATCCAAACTATTAGTCTTTTTTTTTCCAGCATAAACTAATAACTAAAATCAAAATTAAATGGACCAAAATAAAAAACCAAAATATAAACTCTAATCGAAAATCACAAACAAAAGAAATCTCAACTAAACTAAAACAACTAAAACAAAGCTAATGCACACAAAATCGAAAAATCAAAGATACGAAACAAATACGAAATCGATGCAAACGACTCAATGCAACTAATTTCACCACTCATCCCCACCAACGGTGCCAAAAACTTATTTTGATTTCCACAAGCACACGGTTTATCATTGTAACACTTACAAGTGTCGATCCTCAGGGATGGATTATGAAATTAGGTTACTAAAGTCTAAACTAAAAGATACTTAAAACCTAAAACAAATTCTCACTTAAGTGAGCATATGTGCTGGGCACGTGATTCCCATTCCCCCCATCCCCCTTCTTCTTCTTCTTACCCCTTCAGTTCAGCACCCAAGAAACCCGAAAAACAGGGTATGGCAGTTCGTCTTCTTCCTCAACCATAATGGACACTTTGTTGCTTCACCTTGCTCCTCTCAACCGTTAGTCACAATGCCATCATCATTACCACTATAAAATCCATCAGTTACAGGAAGTAATTGAAGAATTAATTGGAGAATAAGGCAGAGAATAAGCACACCCAAATTGAATATTGTTCCAAGCCAGAATTAAAAATCTATTTTACTGAATCTGGAAAGAATGAAAAACAAGAGGAACAGATGATGGTGAACATTAATTTGAGAGCTAAAGAGCAAGATGTGAAACTAGAAAAATAAACACAACCCAAAATGAAAACTAAAGAAATTGAATTCGGACTAAATCCTAATCTTCCCTCTACTCTACGCTACTGCCCCCATCATTGTTTTGCTTTCCCTTAAAAGCCGATGAAGAACCACCCCCCAAATGATCTGTATCCTCTGCCTTATTCTTCAATTAATTCTTCAATTACTTCATGTAACTGCCAGATTTTGTGATGATAATGATGATGGCATTGTGGGTAACAGTTAAGAGGAGGGAGATGAAGCAACAAAGCATCGATTATGGTTGAGGAAGAAGACGAACCGCCATACCCTGTTTTTTCGGGTTTCCTGGGTGCTGAACCGAAGGGGGAAGAAGATGAAGAAAGGGGGTGGGGGGAATGGGAATCACGTGCACAACACGTGTGCTCACTTAAGTGAGAAAGGGGAGGAAAACAAGCTGGTCTATGGGCTGGACCGGGAGCGCTGAACGGGCAAAGAAAAGGAAAAGAGAAGACTGACCCATCGAGAGAAAAGAAGGAAAGGAAAAGAAAAGAGAGAGAACAGGTCCGTGGGTGAGCCGGGCCACACGCTTGGGCTACAATTCTGGGTTGAGGCTCCTTCTTTTTCTTCATACTGCTTTCTCATTTGATCCAAACCTTGTTGATTCAATTCTCTTTTTTTTAGGTATTTATTCAATCTTCAAATTTCTCAAATTCCTACAAAATAAACAAAGACACATTAAACTTCGAATTTAATTATTTATTTTGAGCAAATATTAGATAATAAAAGGGCTTAAAATAGCATAATATCCGGTTGAACACCCAGTTTGTGCACGCCTTGTTGTCCCAATCTAGTGAAGATCACATGTCTCGCAGTGAAGTCACCTTCTTCCTCAGCCCGAATTGGGCCTGTATTCAGCAGTAGGCATGGCCCACTCTTCAGCGCCCAGCCCGTCTTTCTCCACCCTTCCCCTTGCTGCCTACCCGTGGCCCAGTGGCCCAGCACACCTCAGTCCAGCAGCTAATCCTTCCTCTCTCTCCCCCCCCCCAAACACACGGATGTGCTTATGCCTGTTTCTCCTTAGACATAGCCCAGCTCAGCCGTCACCCAAGTTTCCCCCCAAAGCGCTTCACACTATCTTTCCACTGCTTGGGCCTATTCTTTCCCTCGGTCCACCACCCAGCACCTAGCACCTACTCCCTCTTCTCTGTTTCCCTCGACTAGGCCTGCTCTCCAGCTCGCGGCCCAGTCACATAGGATACACCCAGCCTCACCTTTTGCTTACTCTCTCTTCGTGATTCTAATGGCCTAGTATGATTTTAATTACCCAAGTGAAATTAGTTATTGATTTAACATGCTTGACTTGGTCCAATTAGAAGAGGTGGGTGATATTTAGCTACTTTTTGGGAATAAAACTAATGGATTCGCAAGAAAAGTGGAGAAGAAAAAGGAGCAAATTTCACTATAAATAGAGAGGCAAAGTGGTATCATGGAGGCATTATTCATCCCATTCTTTCTTCATTTTTACCCTTTTCTTCCTCCGATTGTTAATAATTAGAGAAATTATGCTAGGCAAAATTATTTGAATTGAGTTAATTAGAAGAAAACAAGCTATTTTACTATTTTTCTCTTTTCTTTCATCTTAGTTGTGAGCCCACTTAGAGAGAGTTTGATATTTCATTGTGTTAGTATTTTGTAACATAAACATCAAAGTTTGGTTATAGGGATTGAAATATACCATTAGTTGAAATATGACTAGTCTAATTTCAATGGTATTTTCTCTACCTATGATGGTTAGGTTGTTTATCTAGGATTGAGATGGATCATCGACTCACTTTATTGATTTTTTTAATTTCATTTGGAGTTAATATTATTGTCTCTTTTTATTGCATGATTTTGAGTTGTTTAAATCATTTTTAATTTATTATATAATTTATTTCGATTGTTTATACATATTGTTTTACCATTGATTGACTTGCTATCTTATTTATTCATATTAGACCTTGTTGGCTAATATATTAGTTAAGCAATCGAGTTTAAAATTTTTTGTTATTGATTGATTAAACAAGATTAGAAATTAGATGAATTATGTCTAAATTGAATAATTCATGCTAACTAAGAGTTGAATTTGTTTATTAATAAATATAATTTATTTTTTTAATCTATTGGCCTTAAGCTTGTAGCTTAAGAGTTTTAAAGAGAGTAACTAAACCCCAGTTCAATTTAGTAATTCGATATTAAGAGTTTTGGTGAAATCGAAATCATAGTATGTCTCTACATTGATCTCTCTTTGCGTGTTGATTGACATTTTTTTCTCTTATTCCCCGTTGTTCTCTCAATTATTGTTATTTTTGCTAATCTCTTCAGTAATTCTCTTAACTAGTTAAGAAAAGTACAAGTCACTTTCGTTCTTCGTGGGACATGACTCTGAAATACTTGCTTTGTTGCAATCATCTTGTGCACTTACAAGTAAGTCGGGTTTTTAAAACTACTAAAATCCACATCAAGTTTTTGGTGCTGTAGCCGGAAATGAATAGTGATTTTGAATTTTCTTTTCCTTTTATTCTTTTTATTTATTTTTTCTCTCCCCTTCTCAGTCATGCCTGATCTAACTCTCTAACTTGCTAACTAGTTATTTCTTTTCTCCTCATCCCTTTTATTTATTTTTTATTGTTTGTTATTTAATTTTATCCCCCATTCTGTCCTAATCTAACCATTTTATTTTTGCTCTCCCCGTTCCCTTCTAATCTAATCTAATCTAACTCTTTTATTTCTATTTTTTCTTTTATTATTGTTATTCTGTTTATTCCAGTTATTTCCCTTTGGTACCATTCAACCCCCTTCCCTTTTATTTCATTTATTATTGTCTTTTATTTTATTCTATTTTCCTTTTTTCCCCTTTGTTCTTTCTTTTATTTCATTTTATTTTGTTATTTGTTTTTAGTTACTTTGTTTGGTGGTTATTGTGGTGGTGTTTCATAGTACTTTTGTGATTGTTTGTGGTTTTATATGCTTGGTAATGCTCTTTGTTTTTAGACCTTGAGGAATACGATCCTAAAATTGAACGTACCCTTAGTAAGATAAGAGCAAACAAACGTGACTCTAAGAAAAAGATGGTTGAAGAACAAACCCCACCATCTAAGCAAGTTAAGGAGTATTTTATTCCCACTACTTATAGTTCACCTATGAGTACCCGTCTACCCAGTATTATAGGCTATTTGAGATCAAACATTCCCTAATCCAAATGCTCTCGTCCTTTTATGGGCTAGAGTCTAAAAATTCTTTTAAGCACATTGATGCATTTTTGGAGATATGCTCCACTGTCTTCTCAAATAATGTTTTATGATGCTTTTCAATTACGACTTTGTCCTTTCTCTTTAAAAGATAAATCTAAGGCTTGGTTGGATACTAAGTCAAATATCATCACTTGGGGCCAAATGCAAAAGGAATTCTTAAAAAAGTTTTTCTCAATTGGTAAACTGAATGCTTTAAGATGTGCCATAATCACTTTCTCACAAAATAAAAATAAACAATTGCATGAAAGTTGGGAAAGATTTAAAGAATTGTTATGAAGTTGCCCTCACCATGAGGTACCTCAGTGGCAACCCGTTCAAAGTTTTTCCTCTAGTTTAGATGAGCACTATAGGTAGATGGTAGATGCATCCTGTGTTGGTAAGTTTTTGTATAAAACCTCTAAAGAAGCCTGGGAATTATTTGAACATTTAAGGAAGACTTCACGTTTGCATGCCACTTTCTCATGTTCTAACCTGCATAGACAATTGGGAAGCAAAGAGGGGATTTATGAGGTTTCACATTCGATTGAGCTTTCTAGTGAAGATGATACTTTGTCTAAAAAATTTGATCAATTGTTGTGCATGAACAAAATGGCTAATTCCTCTTCTATGCAAGATGTGTGTTCAATTTGTGCTAGTCCCATGTGTGCTTCTTTTGAGTGTCTTTCTGTTGGTCCATCTGATGTTATAAATGAACAAGTGAATGCTACCCAAGGATTTCCTCCAACTAATAATCCTTACTCGAATACTTATAATCATGGTTGGAAGAATCATTCTAACTTTTCTTGGAGGTCTCATAATGTGAAGAACCTGCAAGCCAATCTAGTAGACCTACACCTCCTAGGTTTTAGAACCAAAGGTATGCCCATCCACCACCTCTACCACATCCATCTATGAGCTCAAAATTATATAATGTAGTCTCTACCCTTAGTATTCTTACTTCTGATGTCCAAAATGTGAATACTAAGGTCCAAGGAATTGAGTCTAAAATGTAAATTGTAGATTCCCACTCACAATCTATAGCTAAGTTAGAAAATCAACTGGGGCAACCAGCCGCTATAAGTGAAAGAGAATAAGGAAGACTTCCAAGCTACCCTATAGAGAATCTTAAAAGCCAATAATTTGGACAATTGAAAGCCATTATAGTTCTTAGGGGAGAAAAGAAAGTAGATAATAAAGTGAGTGAGAAGAAACATGATAGAAAGGAAAGACCAAAGACCAATGAGACTGACTGTGCAATTGAGAGTGATCCACCCCTTCTCTCTACCGTGTCTGACCCCGTTGGGACATACAAGCCAAGGGTTCCTTAGCGTCAAGCTTTCAATGCACCTTTTCCTACTAGGAAAGACAAACACAAAGAGGATATACTAGAGACCTTTAAGCAAGTTAAGATCAATGTTCCCCTTTTAGAAGCAACAAAACAAAACCCTGCTTATGCGAAATTCCTTAAAGACATGTGCACTTTTAAAAGAAAATCTAAGATGACAAGTCTCAAAAGGTTTTTCTAAGTGAACAAGTGACTCTATTTAAAACATGATACTCCGCCTAAGTTGAAAGATCCTGGTGTTCCCACTATTTCATGCTTTACTAGTGATGATAAAATTAAAAGAGCGCTCTTGGATTTAGGTTCTAATGTTAATTTGATACCATACTTTTTTCCTTTAATGCTGGGGTTGGGTGAACTAAAAGCTTCCAACTGTACCCTTCAACTTGCTGATAGTCAATAAGAACTCCTAGGGGCTGGATAGACGATGTCTTGATTCAAATTGACAAAGATCTTTTTCCTGTTGACTTTGTTGCATTGGATAAGGACCCTAGTCATGCCTTTAAGCAAATCCCTATTATTTTAGGACGCCTCTTCCTAACCACAGCTAATACCACTATTAACTATAGGTCAGGAGTGACGGATGTCTTGGTTATGAATATGGGGGTTAGACTTAATATTTTTAAGGCTTCTTCCCAACCTGTGCTTGACGATAAATCTGAATGTTTCTTCATTGACGTGATTAATGAAATGATTGAAGAGGCCTTGTTATTCTGAACAAAGATCCCTTAGGAACCTGTCTTTCCCATAGGGATTTGGGGTTATTCGACTTAGGAAGTATAGCAGGTGAGTTCAATTCTAATCCTGACTCCATGCCTCATCTTGAGTCTTCCTCTTGGGTGTCCAATTATGAACCTCTTTCCCCTTTGGCTATTTCTCCTATACCACCTTTTGTTATCTCCCTACCTAAACTTGAATTGAAACCTCTCCCTGACTCACTCAAGTATGTGTTTTTAGGACCCAAAGAGACCTTACCTATCATCAACTCTTCTTTCTTATCCATTGATCAAGAGAGAGAGTTGATTCATGTCTTATCTGAACACAAGGGTGTTATTGGGTGGTCGGTTGCTGATTTAAAAGGGATTAGTCCTACTATTTGTATGCATTGAGTTCACTTAGAGGATGATGCTAAACATGTTGGGAAAATGCAACAAAGATCGAACCCCCATATGAAAGAGGTTATCCAGAAATAGGTAGTAAGACTTTTAGACACAGGTCTTATCTACCCTATTTCTAATAGTCAATCGGTCAGTCCAATCCAAGTGGTCCCTCCTAGGTAGACCTCAACATAACTGTGCTACAAAATAATAATGGCGAACTAGTTCCTACTAGATAGACAACAGGTTGAAGGGTGTGCATTGATTACATAAAGCTGAATTCTGACACTAGAAAGAACCGTTTTCCCCTTCCCTTCATTCATCAAATTTTAGAAAAATTAACTGGACAAAGTTTTTACTACTTCTTAGATGGGTGTTCTAGTTACAATTAAATACCTGTCTATTCTAAGGACTAAGAGAAAACCACCTTTGCATGCCCTTCAGGTACATTTGCCTATAGGAGGATGCCCTTTGGGTTGTGCAATGCACCTTCCACTTTTCAAAAATGCATGATAGCCATATTTTCTGATTACATTGATAAGTTTATGGAGGTGTTTATGAATGATTTCTCTGTTTTTGGCTTGTTGCTTGATGAATGTCTTGTTAATTTATCCACTGTGCTGAAAAGATGTGAAGAAGTAAATCTTATCTTAAGTTGGGAAAAGAGTCATTTTATGGTCTAAGAAGGGATTGTATTGGGTCATAGAGTGTATGAGAAGGGAATTGAGGCTAACAAAGCTAAAATTGATCTTAACTCTAATTTACCTGTTCCCATTTCTGTGAAGCAGGTCATATCATTCCTTGGTCGTGCCAGATTTTATAGGAGATTTATTAAGGACTTCCGCAAAGTGGCTTGCCCACTTACTAATCTTCTATCTAAAGATAATCCTTTTGCGTTTGATGAGTCTTGTGCAGCCCCCTAATTTCTCTCAGTATTTTGAGATTACGTATAATGCAACTGATTTCACTGTTGGGGCTATTTTAGGTCAAAGCGTGAATAAAATTTCTCATGTCGTTTACTACGCGAGTAGAACTTTAACTGATTCTCAAAAGAATTATTCTATTACTGAAAAAGAGTTGCTAGCTGCAGTTTTTGCAGTTGATAAATTTCACTTCATACCTTTCTGTGTTCGAAAGTGATTGTATTTACTGACCATGCTGCATTGAGACATCTTTTAGCTAAGAATGACACCAAACCTAGACTTATTAGGTGGAATTTGTTGCCACAAGAATTTAACCTTGAGATTACAGATAAGAAGGGTTCTGAAAATTTGGTTGCAGACCATTTGTGTAGGATCTTCACTAAGTGTACTAGTGACTTAGTAGGATCTTCACTGAGTGTACTAATGACTTAGTAGGATTTTCTGACCACTTTCCTAATGAGCAACTGTTTGTTGTGTCACATACCCCTCTCCCTTGGTTTGCTCATATTGTGAACTACCTTGCTACCGATAAGATTCCTCCCCACTAGTCCAAACAAGAGAAAGATAGGTTCTTCTCACAAGTAAGACATTACTATTGGGAAGATCCTTACCCTTTTAAGTATTGTTCAAACCAAGTGATTCGTAGATGTGTCCCTGAGGGTGAAATTTATAACATCTTGACCTTTTGTCACTCTTATACTTGTGGTGGTCACTTTGGAGGCCTAGGGCAGCTGCTAAAGTCCTACAAAGTGGGATCTTCTGGCCCACTCTGTTTAGATATGCTCACCATTTTTGGCTTGCTTTTAAGCGTTGTCAACGTACGGGTGCCCTGTCTCGTCGTGATATGATGTCCAATTCCCTATTCTGATTGTTGAGATATTTGAGGTATGGGGCATTGATTTCATGCATCCCTTTCCCCCATCTTTTAGCTTTATTAACATAGTTGTTGCTGTCATTTATCTGTCAAAGTGGGTGGAGGCTCTAGCTACTAGGACCAATGACCACAAGGTTGTGGTCAAGTTTGTGAAATAATACATCTTCTATCGATATGGGACCCCTAAAACTCTTATAGTGATGGGGGTAGTCATTTTTGTCATATATCTTTCAAGACTTTGCTTAGAAAATATTTTGTGACTCATACAATAGCTACTCCGTATCACTCTCATGCTAGTGGTCAAGTTGAGGTGTCTAGTCGTGAGATCAAGTCTATACTTGAGACAATGGTCGATGATAGAAAAGACTAGTCTTTGAAATTAAAAGATGTTTTGTGGGCCTATCATACTACTTACAAGACCCCCATAGGAATGTCTTTTTTCCGACTCCTTTTTAGTAAACCTTGTCACTTGCCAATCGAGTTAGAAGACTGCACTTTTTGGGCTACCAGGGCTTTTAATTTTGATATGAAACAAGTAGGCTCTAACCGCAAGTTTCAATTAAATGAATTGGATAAATTGCGCAATGAAGCCTATGAAAATGCTAAGACATATAAAGCCAAAACCAAAGCTTTTCATGATAAAATGATTTCTAGAAAATCTTTTGAACCTAATCAAAAGGTTTGGCTTTTTAATTCAAGCTCAAGCTGTTTCCTGACAAGTTGAGATCTAGATGGGATGGTCCTTTGGTAGTCCAACAAGTGTTTCCTTCTGGGGCGGTTAAAATTTTGGACCCCTAAGATGGTCATGTTCTTACTATAAATGGTCAACATTTGAAACCTATTGTGGCTAACGAAATTGAGCATGGTTTGATTGAATCCATCAATTTACTAGACCCAGTCTATTATGATTAATTAGATAGGACCTTGTCTGGTTGAAGACATTAAACTCAGCGCTTATTAGGAGGTAAAACAATCTTTTTACGTGAATTTGAATTATTCTATTTTATTTTATTTTATTTCTTTCCATTTTGTTCAAGGTCCATTTATGTCCTAGATGTGGCACCTCACTTGGTTTTGGCTTTTCTGGCTAGCAATGGTTTCAAATGTTCATTTGGAGATGGCTTCCTAGGTGTGATTACAAGTGCTTTCCTCATGCTAGCAGGTTATGTTGTTTTTTTCTCCATCTTTCTCTTTATTATTGTTTTCCACATTGAGGACAATGTAAAGTTAGGCGTGGGGGGAGGCAAATAAAAATTTTGAGGAAAATTGAAAAACTTTTTTGATGTTAGGAAGAGACTAAAAAGTTGATTATGTGTGTTCTACTCATGTTATACTGATATAATTCATGTGACCCATGCCAAGTTGAGAATATTTTTAGTTTTAACTAGTTAATGGCCAAAATTTTTGCTGTGTTCTTGTTAACTATAGCTGATTTTGAGTTTGAGATGAACCCCATTTTCCAAACATAATGAGTATGAAATAAATGTTGAGTTCCCCATTTGTCTTTCTACATTGTTAATTGAGAAATAAATTGAATCAAATTAAGTTCTTATTCCGGTACCAATGTTCATGTTTTATCTTTATTCATATCTTTAATTGTCTGAATATGTACCAACTGTTTCTCTTGGTGTCATCTTTATCCATATCTTTATACACCCAGAAAACAAAACACATGGAATCAAGTGAGCTTTAAAAAAAGAGACGAAAAAAAAAAGCCTGATAAATTGGTTTGGCATTTGGACTTAAGTTTAAAGATACTCTTGTGATTTTCGTTACTGGGGTGAAGTCTTGTACTTACGATTTGCTTTATGTTTGACATTGAGTACTTAATTTGCTTTAGTCTTGGCCTAATAACGTGGTTAAAATTGGAAATGTTTGATAATAAGTATGTGGGTTGGTAGTGAGTTGATCTCTATAATTTACTAGACACACATAATTGAATTCTCTAATTGTTCCTTAAATCGTGTTTTAATTGGTGGGTTGAATGAATTTATGCATTCCTTGCTCGAGGACTAGCAAAGTTTTGGTATGGGGGAGTTGATAGCTCATATTTTTATGAGTAATTATTCTCTATTTTACAACTCTTTTACGTTTTTGGAATGCATTTTCAATAAGAGATCATGTATATTTTATCATTTTCAAGTAAGGAATATGGTTTGAATTTTTATGCAAACCAAGTACCCAAGGATCAATTTGCCTGTGATTTTTATAAGACCATCACGTTGGGCCTGTTCCCATGACCCAGTTTGTTGCCCTAATCTGGTGAAGATCACATGCCCAGCAGCAAAGTCAGCTTCTTCCTCAGCCCAAATTAGTCATGTATTCAGCAGAAGAGCGGCCGACTCCTCAGCGCCCAGCTCGTCTTTCTCCACTCCTCACCTTGCTGGCTGCCCCTAGCCCAGTGGCCCAACACACCTCAGTCCAGTAGCTAATCCTTCCTCTCTGTCTCTCTCATAGCACACAGATGGGCTCGTGCTGATTTCTTCTCAAATGCAGCCCAGCTCAGCATTACCCAAGTCTGCCCCCCAGCGCTTCACACTGCCTTTCCACTGCTTGGGCCTACTCTTTCCCACGACCCACCACCTAGCACCCAGCGTCTACCCCTCTTCTCTGTTTCCCTTAGTTGGGCCTGTTCTCTAGCCCGCAACCAAGTCACATAGCATAAACCCAGTCTCACCTTTCTCTTTCTCTCTCTTCATGATTCTAGTGGCCCAATATGATTTTAGTTGCCCAAGTAAAATCAGCCACTGATTTAACATGCTTGACTTGGTCCAATTAGAAGAGGTGGGTGATATTTAGTTGCTATTTTGGGAATAAAACTAGTGGATTCGCATGAAAAGTGGAGAAGAAAGAGGAGCAAATTCCAATATAAATAGAGAGCCAAAGGGGCATCATGAAGGCATTATTCATGCCATTCTTTCTTCATTTTTACTCTTCTCTTCCTCCAATTGTCAATAGTTAGAGAGAAATTGTGTTAGGCAAAATCATTTGAGTTGAGTTAAGTAGAAGAAAACAAGCTATTTTGGCTATTTTTCTCTTTTCTTTCACCTCAGTTTTAAGCCTCATTAGAAAGAGTTTGATCTTTCACTGTGTTAGTATTTTGTAACATAAGCATCGAAGTTGGGTTATAGGGATTGAAATATACCATTAATTGATTTCAATGGTATTTTCTTTATCCACAATCGGCTAAGTTGTTTATCTAGGATTGAGATGGATCCTTGACTCACTTCGTTGATTTTTTTAATTTCATTTGGAGCTAATATTATTATCTCTTTTTATTACATAATTTTTAGTTATTTTAATCATTTTTTAATTTATTATGCAATTCATTTTGATTGTTTTCACATGTTGTTTTACAATTGATTAACTTGCTATCTCATTTATTCATATCAGACCTTGTTGGCTAGTATATTAATTATGCAATCGCGTTTAAAATTTTCGGGTATTGATTGATTAAATAAGACTGCAAATTAGATGAATTATGTCTAAATTGAGTAATTCATGCTAACTACTAGTTGAGTTTGTTTATTAATAACTATAATTCATTTTTCTAATCGATTGGCCTTAAGCTTGTAGCT